>JAVIWB010002065.1:0-285466 GCA_031893035.1 Dermolepida albohirtum
CCAAGGCGCTCTTTGAGTACCTGAACACTATTTATTACTCGCTTGATATTGGCCTCCCCTGTATGGGGATATTCATTGATCTTTCGAGAGCATTCGACTTGGTCAATCACGATATTTTACTTTACAAGTTATCACGATATGGGATCAGGGGTACAGCTCACAAGTGGTTCGAGTCATATCTCTCTGACCGTAGGCAGAGTGTAAGGGTCGAAACCTGTCAATCTGACTACATTAATCTTAACAGGGGTGTACCCCATGGTTCAATCCTTGGACCAACACTGTTTCTGGTTTATGTGAATGATTTGCCGAACACGCTTCATAATGTGGAGCGTGTCGTTCATTATGCAGATGATGTGAGTGTGGTTGTCAGGTTTTCTGGGGTGGGAGATCTTTGTGATCTGGCAAGCGACACTAAAATTAATGACTGGATGATGTTCAATGAGTTAAGCCTCAATAAGGAAAAAACCAAATTGGTTTACTTTCATAATAAAATTAAGCATCTACCTCATGTATTAATAAATAATGAGACCTTCGATTGCGTTTCTTCTGCGAGGATCCTGGGTCTGACTGTTAACGAAAATCTAAAGTGGGCCACTCATATTGATAGCGTGTGCAGTACCTTGGCTAAGGTGTGTTTCACCCTGAAGCTGCTCCGCAAAACGTGCAATCAAAGTACTCTACTAGCGTTCTATCACGCCAATTTCGTGTCTTCTATGAGATATGGAGTGATACACTGGGGTGTGTCGCCGGAAGTAGTTAGAGTGTTTCAGTTGCAGAAACGGGCCCTCAGAATCATCTTTGTGATGGGCTACAGGGACTCGTGCAGGGAACGCTTTAGAAAGGATTCGCTTCTAACTTTTTACGATATTTATATACTGGACCTTCTTTGCTTCGTGTTTAAGCACAAGGAGGCATTCTCGAATGGGAATGTAAAGCACAAATATGAAACAAGAGCCGACCATTATCCACTGCCTACTTCTCATTCTACAATTGTGTTCCAAAAAGGTACATATTTTATGGGCTGCAAACTATACAATAACTTACCTCATAATATTAAAAGTATCAATAACTTTACCCAATTTTAAAAACAATCTTAAGCAGTACTTGCTTGCGATAAACTGTTACAGTTTAAATGACTTTTTATGTAGAAATTTGTAGTATTTCCTTTTCTTTTTAGTGACGTACATATTTCTAGCGTATGGTATGTGTATTATGTTGAGCCGCTGTTTTTTGTATGTTCTGATATTATGTATACTTGGTTTTTGAAATAAAATTTTATTATTATTATTATTATTATTTATAGGTAGAGAGCTTATATTTAAACACCATCTACAAACATGTAAAAAGTAAAGTAGAGTTTATTTAAGAGTAAATGTAGGTAAAAATGTTCCATTTTGCTCGTATTTAATAATTTTAGGTTAAATATTAAAAAAAGGAGCCTCATTTATTTGTAACAAAAGCTATAAGTTCGAAAGTGTATAATTGTCAATGATTTTGACAAAATTTTAACAAAACACGGCCATTATCTCATTTATTTGTTAATGAAAGTTATGTAGAGTTAAGTACAAGATTGTATAACTTTCAATGATTTTAACAAAGTTTCCCTAAAGTAAATATATTCTAACTTATCTTATTCAAAATTCCGTACGGAAGTTATATTCACAGACGACAAGATACCTCACATAACAATTGTAGGTGCGTTCGTAGCAGTGGTTTCAAATTAGACCAAGACGAAAACTGCACAGGCACGTAATTGTTATGGTAAGATATAGATGGACTCCGTGGTTTGGTTTTAAATAGGGATATTCCGTTGTTTCCGTCTACTTCGATATGCACACCCGTTCCCTAGATGTTATATTAACTGGTATTACTTTTCGTTATTGTATCGATGATACGTTTTTTATTGCATTTCGATTATGTACTCTTTTTAGACTTCATTAAGCTTAATTTTCAGACAGAGTTTGAAAGTAAAATACGTACAGTATTGTGCAAATTAATGGAATCATGACTATTTTTTAAGTTTTCTGCATGTGGAAATATTGTTAGGTCAGTTCTGACGGTAGTTTTATGTCAAAAAACATAACCTATATCACTGGGAACACATTACACAGTTATTCAGTGCGTTTTAGGGAGTTTGTTCACATATACTCTTTCAAAGTTCAAAATTTGATTCATATTGTGACATTAAGTGAGCACACTTCAATGACACAGAGAGATATTGCTCAGGAATGTGGTGTTAGTCGTGGAGCAGTAAGCAAGATCCTAAAGCAAAAAAAGACTACCGGAATAGTTGAAGTGAAACGAGCGGGAAAATGTGGGAGAAAGAGGAAGATAACACCCCGGGATGTCTCTTTTTTGGTCAGAAATAGTAAGTTTAACCCAAGAAAAACTAGTTTTGAACCACAAAAAGACTTAGCCGACGCTGGAGTGAAAATGCATGACTCGATAGTTCGTAGGAGACTTTTAGAGTCTGGAGGGAAAGACATTCGACCACAGAAGAAGCTCCTCACTCAACGAATGATGAAGCAGAGGCTTATTTGGGCCAAGAAATATGCCGGATGGAATGTAGAAAGGCGTTGTTCTCAGACGAGCCCCATTTTTTGGTGCAGGGGCAGCGATCAAAATTCGTGAGAAAAGTGGAGATGAAAAACTCACTGCAGCTCATATCGATCAGACTGTCAAACATCCTGTAAAGAAGATGTTTTGGGGATGTTTGTCGTACATGGGGACTGGATCGCTGGTGCCTATAGAAGGCATGACGAACAGCCAGAAATATAAATAGCTACTGGATAAGTATTTGGGGAAAGATCCAAAGATATGTGAGCCAAACGGAGATGCAATTTTTCAACAGGACTCAGCTCCATGCCACAAAACGAAGGTTATGGTCAAATATTTCAAGGAAAAAGGAATAACTCTCCTGGATTGGCCTGACAATTCTCCAGACTTAAACCCAATTGAAAATCGGTAGGCCATTTGTAAGGCTAGGTTACATATAATGGACTGTACAACGAAGACAAAATTGATAGAAGCAGTAATTCAGGTGCGGTTTCGGTACGAGAAAATAAAGGAAAACTGTCAAAAATTAATAGATTCCATGCCGATTAGAGTTCAGGCTGTCATCGCAGCCAAAGGAGGGCATATCTCTTATTAAATTACTAGTAATTTATAATTTTATACCATCTCATCGTGATTATATGACAAATAAACGGTTTTCTTTGTTATATTGTGTTTGATTCCATTAATTTGCAAAATACTGTATATATAAGGTAGGAATAAATTCTTTGATTTGGACATAATGAGAAATATTTCGAGGTGTATTTGGCAGTTATTTTTCAATTATTTTATATCAGTATTTTTATGAAATAACATAGCTGAATAAATATAAAACAATAACAAAAAGAAATAAAGTGATATTTATATAATTATTTAGTAAGGTCTATACAGTGACTCAGAGTCAAAATGATGCAGTGCTATAAAAAATATATATTGTTGAAATTATATAACAAGAAACCGTTTTTGAAAAAGAATTAAACACATTGCGGTTTTGCAAGACTATTATATATTGTTATAAACAAAATTAAAACACAATTCATTGAATACAAGACAATTAATAATAAGAACTATGGTAAAAGCTCATAAATCAATGTCACGGTGAAAACGATACATTTATTGAAATACATTAGCGAATTAACATATTACAAAGGGTACTAGGAAAGTTTTGCAATACAACTTAAATCACTAAAAGTTGATATATAACGACTTTCCCCATTAATTTTCGTAATTCTGAATACGTATTTCGACAAGCAGTGTCGCACCTGGAGAACTACGGCAAGAAATACCTGTACGAAAAAACCAATTCCGCATACGATCCGTACCGCTGAAAGCCAAGACGCACACTGTATATTCGTTTCAAATAATTTTTAAAAATTGTATTCTAGAAAGAATGAATTTATTGCACTAACCCTTGTCTGTCCCTAAGAGACTGAACAAAGATGAGTTATTTGGACCAATGTCAGTATTCAACACATGGCCTTTGTTCTTTAAAATGTATATGCTTTCATACGTATCTAATTCACGATAATTACACACGTTCTTTATTAAATGCAAGCAATCCGCGCTAACACTATGATTACTTTCTAACACATGTTTTGCTATACCTAATTTTTCTGGCCGGTTGAATTTTATGTGCGCAATATGTTCTTTATACCGGGTTTCGATCGATCATTTTATTTGGCGGATGTATTGTTTATTACAATCTAAACATTTAATTCCGTAGATTCCAGATTTTTTATTTTGCTCAGTTTTGGCTTTTGCATTTCCTAAAAGGGTTTCGATGGAACTAGTGGAACGAAATGCGACTTGAAAACCGCGCTCTTTAAAAATACTATTTAAATTTTTCGTCAAACGATGATGATGTAAACATACAAACTGCTTGTCCCGATTGCTCTGAGGTGATAGACATGTGGTATCACGGATTGTTTTTCTTATGTTAGCCTTCCTAATTAACCATTGATTATTTCCGAATCAAAACCATTGTATCTCGCGATATTCCTAATAAAGTTCAATTCTCTTTCGTACCTTAGATTTGTTAGTGGGAAAGTAATCAAACGATTAATAAGAAAATTGAACGAAGCCATCTTTTGTTGCATGCTATGATTTGAATCATTGAGACGTTGATTTCTTTTCAGAAAATATCAATTTATATTTTAAGGTTATTCCTAATAACTAGAGTGTCCAAAAATGGCAACGTGTCATTGTTTTCTTTTTCTACTGTCGCGAAAATATCATCTACATACCTAATCCAAATTCTTGAAAAATATTTAGCTTTACGTTTTAGTTCAATTTCAAAATTACTCATGAATAAGTCTGCTATAAATGGAGAAAGACAATTGCCCATTGCAGTTCCCTGTTTTTGTTTATAGAACTTACCTTCAAATTGAAAACAGTTTTGGGACATGCAAAAGTTTGTTAATATCACGTATTCCTTTATTTTCTCTGGTTCCATCTTATTTTTGTGAAGAAATTCTTCTAAATATTTTAAAGTTTCTGGGATCGGTACTGAAGGAAATAATAACGTTGCGTCGAATGATACTAAAATTTCTCCATCTTCTAATTTACAATCTTTAATCTTTTGAATAAATCCTATTGAGTTAGTGATTGATAGGCTTTAAAGTTTTTCGAGCAAATTTTTGTATTCGTTCACTAACCACTTTGAAATCGAGTAAGTAGGAGAGTTGATCCCTGAGACAATTGGTCGGAATTATAGTTCAGTGATAAAAATTGATATAACAACAAACATAAAGAGATTAAAAGTTTTAAATTATTTTCTTTTGGTTTTTGTATAGTAATTTAACAAATTTAGTAGAAAATATCGTTAATGATTGTAAAGACAATATCGAAGAAAATAAATGTATTACTATACAGATACTATATAAGGGTTAAAGATAGAACTGAAGCATATATAAAATTTAGTTTTTAATTATTCTAAATTTAGTTTATTAAATGCTATAGACCATAGATACTTTGATTTTTTTTATATATTTATCTTGATCCATATCTCATCGAAGCGGCGCACAATTCAAGGCCTCGAGACAGACTAAAAGTAAGTAAATAAGCTATTAAAAAATATATACATACAAGAACAAAGTAAGTATCTATTCACTAATGCATTTTATTATACACACACTTGCCTATGATTAGTTACAAGTTCATTTGCATCTTAGATAGTAATTCATCTTAATTACACGTTTATAACTTCTATTTGATTTTACATAATCAAACTAAAATACATTAAATATTAATTTAAACACACGTTAAGCATAAACACATTATATTTTGCACATTAACACCATTAACACACAAAAAATTATATAAAAATATACATCGACATTATATGTCTTTAAGGAATTTCGCGAAAAATAAATGCGAATTTAAATGCCCCTGCGTTCATTATCTTTTCCTCACAGGAATGATCATAAAATATATTAGATTTACAGTCAGTGGTTACTGGAAGACATATATTCGTTTATTATACGAATTTACGCAAGGCAGGGGAAAGAAAAAAACAACTCTCCGTAAAAGAAAAACGGGCAGTGGAGAGAAAAAAAAAGATAATCACCGAGATCATAATAATATTTCAAAAAATAAAAGGGAAGACTCCCTCCTTACTGCCTATGATGAACGGTCAAACACGAAAGACGGCGACGTCTCTGAAGGCAAAAGAGACTGACTGTCCTCCTATCGCCATCAACTGTCGGTGGATATTCCTAGGAAATATATTCTAAACACGCTTCTTTATTTCTTCCATCTTTGAGACTTTGGAAATCGTTCGGATGAAGCGTAGTTTATGAACGGGTAGTATAAGTTAGTGTCAGTATGTCTAGGAAAAAACGCAGAAACAGCATATATCCGGTTCATTTTGTTTCTTGTGCGATATATTTGTACATAAAATATCGGAGGATACAAGTAAAAGGGGTCAGTTATGGCTAGGGATTAAATTATATTTTCTAATATTCGTAGCATTGTTGTGGCAACACCCTAAGACAAATCCTTTTATACCTGAAGTTCCCATTCATCCAGTATTATGCATGAAAATACAGTATTTTACTCAGTCTGCGTTTTCTCAATATCCCGTCACTCAATTTCCGTACAGCTAACCTTTCCACGTCTAGTTCATATTGATTGGTGCTTCTTTGACGAGCATAATGATCATATTATGCTTAATGAATTCTACAACACATTCTATGATCCATTTGATAGGTCTGTTCCTAAATTTAATCAAAGTGATCGTTTTATTAACCCCTTGATTCAACAAGGAGGTTATTATGTCAGCAAACTCAAATAATTGTCTACGTTCGATTTTATAATGATATGTCAGCTGTAGAAGAACTACTCTTCTGCAAGCCAATAGAATTCAGAGCAAAGTCAGTTGCATTTTATATATTAACTGGCTTTGCAAACAATGTGAAGATAAAGTACAAAAATGCTTCGGAATATGAAACGATGGTGTTTGTGCGAGGTCTGGAAGACTCTAAACTTTGCAAGCACTTGTGAACCAAATATCTCTACAGTGTCTGGGAACATTGTAGGATTCACAGAGAAGCTTTGGCTTCCAAAGAAATGTGGTTTGGTCTGAATACTGTGCTTACGATGTTTGTAACCGTAGGATATTATATCAAAATGTGACATATGAAATCCAAAATTTTTGCTGCACTTTCTAAAGACATGGCTGCAGTACATTTAGCGTTACTGTTTTATAGCGAGGCAAGATGGTTATTACGTAGAAAATTCTTGCAACGTGTTTATGAATTAAGAGTCAAAATCGACATTTATCTAGACAAGAAAACAGACCATAGGTCGAGCAGATTCTGGAAGATTTATTTGTGATGAAATTAAGCTTCGAAATCAAGTTTTGACAACTATAAACAGAAGAAGAAGCAGTTACACATCTTACTATTGTGATATATAATAGAGATGTTTTCAATTTCTGTAGTTCCACTTCATAAGTTTTAAGTCTTAGGTAACTTTGTCATTCGCGGTCATTCCTAGATATTTTATTTAAGAAATTCAAAATATTTGAGAAATTGAATCTTCAACTCCAAAAAATAAACGCACATACAAAGATCACTAGGAAAGCTTTACAATACAGCTTTGTTTATTTAATTTTTTCAAAGTAATTTTTTCTACACTCAATATACCTCTCCATCCTCCGAAACCAATCTTTAAACCAGTTTTGACAAGTTTCACTAGGGAGTAAAGCACAGTCGTTGTCTCAAGCCCGCAGAAGGTCCTCATCACTGGAAAACCGCCTTCCTTTTAGCTTCACTTTCACATGCGGGAACAGTGCAAAGTTGCAGGGAGTAGGGCCTGAACTGTAGGGAGGGTGCTCGAGAAGTTTCAATCCTGTCGTGGTCAAATATTCGGTGCAGGCTTTGGCGCGTGATGGAGGAACCAGGTGTCCATTCTTGACTTTGGCCGCAGGTTCTTCATAGATCCAATGACTCTAGGCAAACAATGTTGAGTATACCACTTAGCTGTGTGTCCAAAACGACGCGTTCCAAAATTCCACTCGATTCGAAAAATACAGCTATCATTTTCTTCTTTACAGATCAGAATTTTCTGACAATTACGGGTGTGTCCTCATCATCAAAGACCCAAACTTTGTTTTGAGCTTTCGTCGGCACATCGTAATAGTACAGTCAAGTCTCGTCACTTGTCGCGATTTTTAGCATCTCCCGGCACCAAGTCACACGTCGTGTCATCTGCTCTCTCTGCGGCACCTAGAGAGAACAAAGTTTCTTCGCGTGCAAATGATCATGCAGAATCGAACGAATGGATGTTGCATTTAGGCCTGAAGTACCCTCTATCTGTTGGTAGGTCACTCACTTGTCCTCGCTATGCATTTACTCACAGTACTACGTTTTCCTCCGTAACTGACGTTCGTGGCCTTCCCGGCCTCTCAGCACCCTCCACAGTTAAATTTCCCCTTTGGAATTCTCTATACCACCTGAATATCGTTGGGCGATGTGGACAAACATCACCTAGTGCAAGAGTCATTTCTTTGAGAATTTCTGTCCAAATTGCGTAGAG
Source organism: Dermolepida albohirtum (assembly GCA_031893035.1). NCBI lineage: Eukaryota > Metazoa > Arthropoda > Insecta > Coleoptera > Scarabaeidae > Dermolepida > Dermolepida albohirtum. The sequence continues at coordinate 8,590 of JAVIWB010002065.1, forward strand.
CCCGATTATCTAATATTATTCATACTTACAACCGTGAGAACCTTCATTCCAACACATATATAAGATCAGATAAGGGATCAGTAACAAGTTCGAAAGGTAGGTACGGGCTTAACCTCTTATTTCAGTACATATCAGCAGGATATATAAATATAATTTAAATAATTCTTAGAAAACAGAATTCTTTTCAAACACTTCGAATTTTGCTTTTTCAACTTCAAACCATTAGTCTGAAACTTATAAAAATAATAGTTAAAATTCTAAGCAGGCCCTAGGGAATGATATCGTCGCAATTATAGAAGCCACCCCGTCCGAGTTGCGGTGCATTATGGTAATTTAGTGTAAACCTTATCTCAGAGGGGAAACATTTGGCGGTATGCTTGATAAGCGATCGTAATTTAAGTAAGATCACCCTGACCTCGCCGTCAGCTCAGACCGTATAGAATCGATTAGAACTGATGGCATAAAGAACGGAGCGAACTTCTGAACTGACTCCGAACCAATTAATCAATGTGAAATATGTACACAATAACGTTAAGGGTTCGCTCAACAGGGATTTCAGCCCTGTACAATTAAAATAATAATGTATTTGTGTCATTAATATCATAGTAATGCTTCAGAATAGACTAATTGAAAGGGCGAGAGAGAGAGAAACGGGGAAAGAACAACGTCAAGGGTTCGCTCAACAGGGACTTTAGCATTGTACGGTTAAAATAATGTATTTGTGTCATTAATGTAGTAGTTGAAAGAGAGAGAGAAACAGAGAAGGAAAGTCACAAGGGATTTTGTTAATGTATTAACTGATAGCAGTTTTATTTACCTTCGTCGAACATATAGCTTTTGTTTCAAGCTACATTTTGGCTTATTGTATCAGCCTTCCTATGGAAAATATAAGGTTTTAAGGTGTTACGTAATACTCGCGCAATAGTTACAGTGAAAAAAAGTAAAACAAATTCCTTTTATTCGGATTCACTGGGATGCAAATAATGAAAGAGCGTAGGAATTGGTGAACTTTGAGATATTTTGAATAGCGAGGTCGGCAATAAATGAAAGGGCACGTCCGAGCGATAAGAGATAAGAGCTCTGGTGTATAGGTACGGCGGATCGTTGCCATTGTGTTCACAACTGGAGCGCTAAACATCAAAGAACTTAACCAATTTTATATATGAAATTTACTGTTGCATTCGGTTTGAATAGACTTTCAAAAAATGATTATAAAAAATTAAGTCTTCCGTCAGTGCATCTATTGGGTTGGCAACTAAGTACTTTCGATTTTTACTGATAGAGAGCGTTGCTTTATTTTTCGTATAACGTATGTTAGTGCTGTACTTTACCGTTTGTCGCGTGATACTAGCCACATTGACGTAACTTCAGAAGCAAGTAGTGCGTGATTTTTATTAAAGCTATTAGTTGTGGGTTAATTTTAAATGGAGTGCAGAAACGAACATTTTCGACATATTTTACTATTTTATTTCCGTAAAGGAAAGAAAGCTGCTGCGGCTCACAAAAAGATATGTGAAGTTTATGGTGCTAATTGCTTAACAGAGCGCACGTGTCAGAATTGGTATAAAAAATTCCGTTCTGGAGATTTTTCCCTCAAAGATGAGCAACGTTCTGGTCGGCCTACTGAAGTTGATGATGACCAAATCAAAGTCATAATTGAAGAGGATCGTCATATAACTGTTCGAGAGGTTGCGGAGAGGCTACATGTATCGCACACAACAATTGAAAATCATTTAAAATGTCTTGGGCTAGTTAAGAAGCTTGATATTTGGGTACCTCACGAATTGAAAGAAATTCATTTAACACAAAGAATCAACTTTTGCGATATGCACCTTAGACGAAATGAAACCGACCCTTTCTTAAAAAGAATCATCACTGGTGATGAAAAATGGGTCCTGTACAGTAACATAGTTCGAAAATGATCATGGAGTAAACACGATAAACCAGCTCAAACCACATCGAAAGCTGAATTGCATCCAAAAAAGATCATGCTGTCAGTTTGGTGGGATTACAAAGGTGTTGTGTTTTTTGAGCTGTCTCTAAGGAACCAAACGATCAATTCTGATGTTTACTGTCAACAATTAATAAAACTGGATGAAGCAATCAAAGAAAAACGGCCAGAATTGTCAAATCGGAAAGGTGTAGTTTTCCACCAAGATAATGCAAGGCCTCACACATCTTTGGCAACTCGTGGGAAACTATTGGAGCTTGGCTGGGAAGGGATGCCACATCCCCCATACAGCCCTGATCTAGCACCGTCTGATTACCATTTATTTCGAAGTTTGCAGAATTCTTTGAATGGTAAAACTTTCACAAATGACGATGACCTTCACTCGCACCTGGTTCACTTTTTTGCTGATAAGGACCAGAAATTTTATGAGCGCGGAATCATGCAGCTGAAAGAAAGATGGCAAAAGGTCATTGAGCAAAATGGCAAATATATATTTGATTAAAAACTATTCTTTGTTTAAAAAAAAAGCGTTTTATTTTATATTACAAAACCGAAAGTACTTAGTTGCCAACCTAATAGATTTAACTGCATCCCTTTGTTGAGTTTTGTTTTGTTTCTTCAAATAATGATAGTTTAGACAATATCTGTTGCCTGCCATATTTTAGCTATCGATGACTATAGATAATAAGTTCATTTCAAATACGCAAGTCGATTTTGTTTATTAGATCTAGCTTTTGAGTTACGAGTAAGCTATTTTTAGAAAAGAAGTATCATTACTTAAGAAAAAAATTATTAAAAAAATAAGATTGATTATTTTGTTGCAAGAAATTTTGCTTAAAAGCTTTTTTCTTAAGTGTAGATCTAGAAAAATTACGTACCAGTGACCAGTAACACTCGGATACCTATGCATAACCCACAAACTCTGATAACGCTCCATCACGACGCGTCAATCCTGATGTATACGTTTCGGGGAACCTTTTACCCCTTTTCTTAGTTATTTTATTTAGTGTTGATTCCTTCTTTAACTCACAACTTATCAATTTTATATATAATTAATTGATGTTTTTATTAATTAATATTTCTAAATGTACACATCTTTTCTGTTGTGTCAAACTACAAAATATAAACATTTTAAACTAATAATACAAAGGGTACTAGGAAAGTCTTGCAATACAGCTTTGTTTATTTAATTTTTTCAAAGTAATTTCCTCTACACCCAATACACCTCTCCGTCCTGCGAAACCACTCTTTGAACTAGTTCTGCCAAGTTTCACGAGGGAGTAAAGTACACTTGTTGTCCCAGGCCCGCAGAAGGTCCTCATCACTGGAAGACCGCCTCCCTTTTAGCTTCATTTTCACATGTGGGAACAATGCAAAGTCGTAGGGATCAAGACCTGGACTGTAGGGAGGGTACTCGAGAAGTTTCAATCTTGTCCTGGTCAAATATTCGGTACAGGCTTTGTCGCGGTGAGCTGGAGCATTATCGTGATGGAGGAACCAGGTGTCCATTCTTGAATTTGGTCGCAGGTTCTTCATAGATCCAATGACTTTAGGCAGGCACTGTTCAGTATACCAGTTAGCTGTGACTGTCTTCTGTGTCCAAAACGACGCGTTCCACAATTCCACTCGATTTGAAAAATACAGCTATCATTTTCTTCTTTACACATCGAGATTTTCTGACAACTACGGGTGTGTCCTCATCGTCAAAAACCTAAACCTTGTTTGCCTCGAAGCTTTGGTCGGCACATCGTAATAGTACAGCCAAGTCTCGTCACCTGTCACGATGTTGTTCACATATCGAGATTGTCCCTTATTAGACTTTTTTAGCATCTCCTGGCACCAAGTCACACGTCGTGTCATCTGCTCTTCAGTTAGTCGATGCGGCACCCAGAGAGAACAAAGTTTCTTCACGTGCAAATGATCATGCAGAATCGAACGAATTCTGGTGCATTTAGGCCTGAAATACTCTCTATTTGTTCGTAGGTCACTCGCCTGTACCCGCTAAGCATTTTTCTCACAGTAGTAACGTTTTCCTCCGTAACCGATGTTCGTGACCTTCTCGGCCTCTCAGCATACTCCACAGTTAAATTTCCTTTTTGGAATTCTCTATACCACCTGAATATCGTTGTGCGATGTGGACAAACGTCACCTAGTGCAAGATTCATTTCTTCGAAGCGCTGGTCTATGTTTAACGCATGCACGAAATTGTAACGCAAAACTGCCCTTATCTCATTTCGTACCACGATGCCATCGCAAGTACTTTACGCTCCCACTGCTAATAAATAACTGAGCCCATCGACAAGGCGCGGCGGCTACTATGCACGTACATATAAACATGTCTCGACATGCAACAACAAGCAGCTTGCTACGATTCATTTTTGCGTCATATTGCAAAACTTTCCTAGTACCCTTCGTATGTAGCAGAAATGAAATTGAAGACAATAGACGAAAAGTAAAATTTCGTAAAGTAGTGTTCTCAATTATAGTAATTAAAAGGGAAAGACACTGTTACTACATTAATATTTGTATTCTAAATGCGTGTTTCGACAGCTAAGCTGTCATCTTCAACAGACTAATTAAACACACATAAAACACTGACTCATAGTAAAGCTCCGCAGAAAAACACTCGAATTTTTTTACGCGGACGTTGAGTAGAATGTTTTAGGATAAAAATATTGATATGAAACTGGCTTTTTTTACCTTTTCGATTATTCACATAGCCACAGACTCCCAACTAATTTGCATTAAATGCTATAGTGAAATTATCGGCAAACGCAAACTTCAACTGCGCTTGCAAATTCACAATTAAACTTCGGTCGAAACTATTTCACCAATGATGAGACAGTGTTTGTACAGGGAATGAGAAAATATGCCAGACTTTGTAGCGAATAGTTCTAATTAGATTTTCGAAACGTACTCGTAACCTAGCGCGAAGGCTAACGTGCAAACGATGGAGTATGCAGCAATCCGAGCCACAATGAAATGTGGGTGAACTAAACTGATCATCTCACATCAATATTTTAACATAAAGTTACAGAAGTTCGACGAGTAAAATGGTCTTAATTTAAAGGTTCATGTTAATACTATCATAGTATTATTGAGGTGTATGTGGAGAGAGAGAGGTGGGTAGGAGCCCCGGGAAGCTTTCAAATGTGTATTAGTTAATTAATTCTGTTTGCGCGTAGCACTAAGACGTTGTTTAAATGCACTTCCATTAGGAGTTGAAATGTGTGGCGGAAATTTGAGAGGAAGTCGAATAATTTGGAGGAATGGTTCTTCATGGCTATTTGTTCTGCTTTTATCATATCGTAAATTTATCAGATCAAAATAGAAACCGTCTAAGATATCCCAAATGATTTCAAAAGAATTAGAACAGGGGACATATACTATGCCCGTTATTCTTTCCTTTTGAAGTCGAATAAAGAAAATATACCACGAAGTAATAGAAAATAGTCCAATGAGTAGATGTAATAAATGGAAAAACATAAAGTTACTTTGATTAAACATAAGTAAACACAAACGTGAGTATAGCCAGTACGATATTTGTTGAGCCAGAAATCCTAGAAGACCGCTACGTCACTTTATTGGAATAATCTTGGTAGCAGGTTGTAGTTGGTCTTTGCATACATCAGTTCGCATTTAATTTACGCGTTTGCGTGTCTTCGTGTGTTTATATGCGTTTTCGGTGTAATTTTTGATTAAAAGAAAGCAACTGAGGTGGAAAATAGAAGAAAGGAATTTAGTTTCCAGTCGAAGGGTATTGTGTTTAACGTGTATAATTATTTTATGACAATTTTTTCAAATGAAAATTGAACAGGACTATAAGCTCGTGTTGTAGGTGGGAGTTTATTTGGCTATAACACGGAGAACCTAAGGTGGGCTTAATAAGCTAAAAAGAATGGTGACGAAGTCAAGTTCAGTTGTCCTAAAGACCATAAAAGCCTCCATAACATGGATATTAGAAACATGATTTATAATTTCCACAAGAACATAAAAACAAGTTCAAACGATACTATCTGGTTCTGGGCTTTCGGGCTGGAATCGCGTCACTGGTAGCAGTAGTAGCCTTGAAGATGTTCCGTACAAGTGGGTACGTAACGTCAGAAGTTATAACAGTGACGCGGCTCCAAACCGGAAGCCCAGAAGCAGATAGTATGGACCACGACCGCGGAAGTCTACGTACCAGATTAAGTTCAATCGAGTTTTTTTAAATTATTTCAATTATTAGTTTTAATATACACAGAGTAAGTAATACTATGGGAATTTATTAGCAACCATCTCGAAATTATATTAATGTCTTTTGGTCGTCCAACAGTTGGACAGAAAATACCATTAATGATTTATTGTCAAGCATGTCTAGGGGCAGTTGATTAGTCATTATTCACGCCGGTGGTGAGGTGGTGTAATGGGTTTTGTGCCTAACTGTCGCTTAATTTTGAAATCTAGGTTTAGATCCTGAAAATTTTAATTTTTTCAAAGGAGTGTACTCACAAAAATTAATATTTTTCAAAAGTTGCCGAAAATTAACTAATTTTCGTGTGTCGATACTTTTAAAGTTCCCAAAAACAATTCTGATGTTAAAATTTACCTCATTCTGAGAGAAGAAGAAAGTTGAAAAGCCACGTCAAAAATTGAACTTTTGAATTTGTATTTGGATTATATCTAAAGTGTGAATGATTTTGCCGGGAGAAGTGAAAAGTTCTTATTCTGCCAGTTCAGCACTATTATTTTACGTACTATGAAGCCCAACACCAAAAAAAATTTTTTCTATAAAAATCTCAATTTTTCAAAGGGGTATACTCACAAAAATTGGTATTTTCCTAAAGTTGTCCTAAATTACCTACTTCTCGGGTGTTGATACCTTCGAAGGTCCCAAAAACGATTCTGAAGTCAAAATTTACCTAACTCCTTTGCCAAATTTCTGAGGGATTAGGAGAGTTGAAAAAGCATGTCAAAATGTGAACTTTTGAATTTGTATGTGGATTATTTCGGAAGTTTGGATGATTTTGCTGGGAGAAGTGAAAAGTTCTTATTCTGCCAGTTCAGCACTATTATTTTACGTACTATGAAGCCCAACACCAAAAAAAATTTTTTCTATAAGAATCTCAATTTTTCAAAGGGGTATACTCACAAAAATTGGTATTTTTCAAAAGTTGTCTTAAATTACCTACTTTTCGGGTGTTGATACTTTCGCAGGTCCCAAAAACAATTCTGAAGTCAAAATTTGACAAGTTTCTGAGAGATGAAGAGAGTTGAAAAAGTACGTCAAAATGTGAACTTTTGAAGTTGTATGGGGATTATTTCTGAAGTTTGGATGATTTTGCTGGGGGAAGTAAAAAGGTCGTATTCTGTCAGTTCAGCACTATTATTTTATGTACAACGAAGCCCAACTTCAAAAAAAAATTATTTTGATAAGAATCTTAATTTCTTCAATATATTACACTCTGAGGGATGAAGACAGTTGGAAAAACACGTCAAAATGTAAACTTCTGAATTTATATGTGGATTATTTCTAATGTTTGAATGATTTTGCTGGGAGGAGTAAAAAGTTCTTGAAGGACTTAGGAGTAAACGTATTAAAAAACAGTCGATGGTTTCTCAAATAGATTGCTCTGATGGACGATTATGGGTACTATAAAATGCACGTAATGCCCGATGAGTTTCCCGAAATGAACCATGTCATTCAAAATAAATTTGAACAATTTGCAAATGTTGCTACGGCGTGGGTCTATTCATGATGAATTGCCAAACTAAATTAACTCCAAAACAACAGAACTGTCAAATTGACTGTCACAGAAAACAGTATTGCCAATTTAAAGTTCTCCGCCTCAAAAAAAAAAACACTTTATTTTATAGAAACCTGTACACTGTTAAAGTCATTATTGTATAGTATTTTGGAATATCTTTTTATTATTTAAATGTGTACTATACGTTGGAATAAATGTAATAAAGTTGAAGTTGATTATTTTGAAGAGCTGTAAATAGTAATGATTCCTTTCTGTGTTAGTGAGGCTGTGTAGATTGTACACCCTGTACTTTTCTTGGGCATAAATTTATTTCTCTTGAAGCATGAAAAATTAACCATATTTCATCTTCCAGAACATCTTTCCAAACGGAATAAAAGTAATAGAAATTAGAAGACATCAAATTTGCTTAAAGCCGTCCATCACTGTGTATTGAACCAAACGATCGCTCCTCACACTGCTAAATTTATTCATGATTCAATTTCTCAACGGCATATCCGACTATTTATCAGCGAAAATGACACGTCGTTACAGCCGCCACCTCTATCCGCGCGGGGGCCGAAAGGAAAACCGACTAAACACACACACACACACAGACTAGTAAGGGATGTTTATTCGTTATTTGAGACGTAGGGGGTTCTTGCTTAAAGATATAATTTAAACACGTTTCCCTCTCTGTTATTGTTACAGTCGGACCTTTGAATGCCAACGAATCCCCATTCGTAATATGCACGGAGCAACGAATCGTGTTGCTCTGGTCAGGGGTAATAACAAATTACGAGATTTTCAATTTGTTCGCCTTCCGTTCGTGGATAGTATTTCTCGGAGTACGAAATGAGTGAAATTTAAACCGCAGAAGCGTACAATTTATGAGGATCCGTTCCGTGGCGGTTCGTAATCTACACGCAAATATTTGCCGACATTTTCACATAGAAAGGAGCGAATATTGATTTAAACGTAAACGCAAATACATTATGGATCGACCTGGGGAAGAAGAAACAACCGAAAACTCTGACGGAGTGCTTTACTAAATTCTTTTCGTGGAGATTTAGATGTGGAAACGTGGAAATTTGCGTAGATTCCGCGACAATATTGTCGCATGATGGATGGGTGATGACTTGGCTCAACACAGCGGATATCTCGAATCGAATTTTTATAGTTTAGATGGGTGGAATTCGGAAGGGAACGTTCTACGCAGCGCAAATTCTAATTGGTTGAATTCGATTTTTATGGAATAAATAAAAAAAAAATAAAAAATGTATTAACTGCGACTAGTTTCGTCTCCTAGGACATTAGCGAGCAAGCACAATCTCCTTCATGTAAGAAAACGGAGAGCAATAATAACATCCAATTACAAGAAAAATGAGGTAAAATATATGTACATACAAGTTTTGAGAACGTTACTAACGTATTGTGTGAAAGTTACTAGAATCTTCAGGAGAAAAAACCATGCTGTCACGGAGAAATACAAGAACGAATATTATAAAATATGTAACTGTATAAATACTGCTCCTATACTTCAGCGAAATTAGAACTACGTGTAGTAGCAATAGGAAGATAACTTCTTATTTTCAATTCGTCACCTTTCTTAAACACAGGAACAATTCTAGCATGTCTCCACAATTTCTGAAAGACGAATGTAGAGATGGAAGTATTAGTGATTTTCAGCAAAGGGATCGCAAGAATATTTCAAGCATTTGTGGTCAGAAAACTAGGGATCAAATCATCAATGGATGTATATTTATTCAGGAAAGAACAATATTCACCAACTTGGAATCAGATATTAGATGAATCCAAAAAGAGGACTGCGTAGTATGAGAAACCCTTGAAGGATATGTATTTGATGGATTTATATACGAGGAGGTATCCAAAAATAACTAGAATGGCCGCGCTGTGGGTAGGGTTTGTTTAGCACGTATTCCTGCCGCGACTTTTTCTGCGTTCGGTACAATCGGTTGTTTCGCCGAGGAAGACTTGTTACAGTGCATTTCTTTGTAAAAGAATTTTCATTTTCTCGTCGTTTTTTGTCGGATGTAAGTGAACAATGTGCGATTGCTCTATTTGGAGGTTCTAAGAAGACTGCTTAAGAGTGTGCGACCAAAGTATTTCGAAGTTTTAATGGGTTTACTCACATCTGTAAGTCAAGGTACTGGAAGTTTAGCGAACCTGAATTTTTATAACGGTGCATGAAAATTAACTAAAATAATTCATTTGTTGTAGTCCAAGACATCGTTGTATAATTCAAGTTGAAGGAATTTTGGATATTTTGCATCAGGATCGTTCTGGCAGCACTAGAAAAATACCCAATGAATTCTAAGTAAGACAACAGTTCTTTAAGCACTAACTTTTAAGATAGTTTCATGTTACAAAAATACAATCATGATACGAAAATGGCAATTTGAAAAGAATAATATTTTGCAATATAATTTTAAACAAAATTCAAGAAGATCCAAACATTTTATCACTAATTTCATGGAGTGATGAATGCTCGACAATGTGCGACTGCTCTTTTTGGGGGTTCTAAGAAGACTGCCTAACAGTGTGCGACGAAAGATTCCCGATTTGTGGCAGACGTGGGAATGATTTTTCCACCATGACAATGCACCTACTCACACAGCCTTGTCAGTTCGCCATTTTTTGGCTAAAAACAGCATGGCTCCTTTGCCTCGCGCCCCATTCTCACTTGATGTTGCTCCGTACGATTTTTGTGTGCTTCCATAAATGAAGAACGACAAGAAAGGACATTTAAGTGATGTGGAAGAAGGAAAAAGAAAACGACACAGCAGCTCGCAGCCATACAGAAAAACGAGTTCGAACAATGTTTCCAACAAGGGAATCATCAATTAGGGAAGTGTATAAAGTTAAATGGAGAATATATTGAAGACGTTAAGGTAGTTTTCCAAAAAAAATAAAATATAGATTCGTTAGGGAAATTCCGGTTATTTTTGGGTATCCCCTCGTAGATGCTAGAAAAATATTGAGCAAAGGACTCAACAATAACTTGAGGATTATGAATATCATTTATTTTATTGCGCTTAATAACAGGAGTACCTTGTCGCGATTGATTCCAAGTGTTATAAAACTTCTGTATTGTTTTTGTTGTTTATTACTTCTGTTACGCTTCGCATATATAATAATTTTTTATATCATCTTTTTAAATTAATTTATTTAAGTTTAAATGCAATTCGATTTTGAATTCAAAAATTATTACTTAGACATTTTTTTGTGTTACATTCAGATGCGAAATCTTTTTGTTTTCGTCACGTACGGTCAGGCTGTAATAAAACCAACCGTCGTCGTTTTCTAGGAAACTAAATACTTAGAACTGTTCAAACATTTTCTTGGAATAATATTAGTAACTTTCCATGGACTCACATCCAATGTTAATTCTATTTGATTGATTTCTAAATGCAATTCAAACACACACGAAATTCAAATATTAATCCTTTCTTCACACAGAATACACATCTATTATTCTGTCTAGATATATACCTGCTTGGTACCTATATTAATGTCACAGCTTTAATTTACGATAATTTTTTGGCGCGCCTAATTTTCACCGTGCCTATATATATTTATATATATATATATATATATACGAGCTTGTGCAGTTAAGTTTTACCCGCACTTGCAGTGTCCACGTGTTTATTTTGCTACCGCAAGATGTACATCGCATCCTGACTCAGGATATGTATCCACAAAGACACGCGAGTGCCTCATTTTTCGTTCGATACATATTTTAATCTAATTCTTTCAGTATTTGATTCCACACCTTTGTATCACTTAAATGACTTTTATTACAGCATTGCGATTGCGTATATTTTGTTTCATCTGTTGCTTTCGCCTTTATTAATTGTTTTTAATTTCATATACTCAAGTTTTAAGAATTAGTTTAAATTAGTGAATTCCTAGCGTGCCTTTTCTCTCTTGTCATTGGTTGATTCAAACATGACCAGTATCCTACCCTTCAGCTATCGCTTCTTTTTTCTCTCAGCGTGTAAGAAAAAACGGAGACTTCGGCGATACCCATGACCAAGGCTACACACATTACTTCCGTGAACTTGTGCAGTTAAGTTTCAATGCAGTGTTCCCGTGTTTATTTTGCAACCGCAAAATATACATAGCATCCTGGCCCAGTATATGTACACAAACAAACACGCAAGTGCCTCGAGTATCGTTCGATACATATTTGAATCTAATCCTTTTTATATTTTATTAAACAGCTGCACATCTCTACATTTGCTTTTATTACAGCTTTGCCATTCCGCTTGTCTTGTTTTATTTGTTGCTCTCGATCTTATTAATTATCTTTATTTAATATACTCAAGCTTTAAGAATTGATTTAACTTAGTGAGTAAAATTTTAAGGGAAATCCTGTAGTTTTATTTCCACTAATAATCTTTCTTTCAGCTTGGCACCCGGTCTGGACTTTTAGTGCTTATTGTAAACATTTTTTAATTATTATCTCCTGCAACTTCCTTTCTTATTTGCATTTGCACGCGCTCGTAATAAATTTACAAACAACTACGTGAAAAGAAATCTTGGGTTGGCAACTAAGTACTTTCGGTTTTGTAGTATAAAATAAAACACCTTTTTTTTTAAACAAAGAATAGTTTTTAATCAATTATATATTTTCCATTTTGCTCAATGACCTTTTGCCATCTTTCTTTCAGCTGCATGATTCCGCGCTCATAAAATTTCTGGTCCTTCTCAGCAAAAAACTGAACCAAGTGCGAGTGAAGGTCATCGTCATTTGTGAAAATTGTACCATTCAAAGAATTCTGCAAACTTCGAAATAAATGGTAATCAGATGGTGCTAGATCAGGGCTGTATGGGGGATGTGGCATCACTTCCCTTGCATTATCTTGGTGGAAAACTGCACTTTTCCGATTTGACAATTCTGGCCGTTTTTCTTTGATTGCTTCATCCAGTTTTGTTAATTGTTGACAGTAAACATCAGAATTGATCGTTTGGTTCCTTGGAAGCAGCTCAAAAAACACAACACCTTTGTAATCCCACCAAACTGACAGCATTATCTTTTGGATGCGATTCAGCTTTCGATGTGGTTTGAGCTGGTTTATCGTGTTTGCTCCATGATCGTTTTCGAACTATGTTATTGTACAGAACTTATTTTTCATCACCAGTGATGATTCTTTTTAAGAAAGGGTCGGTTTCATTTCGTCTAAGGTGCTTATCGCAAAAGTTGATTCTTTGTTTTAAATGAATTTCTTTCAATTCGTGAGGTACCCAAATATCAAGCTTCTTAACTAGCCCAAGACATTTTAAATGTTTTTCAATTGTTGTGTGCGATACATGTAACCTCTCCACAACCTCTGGAACAGTTATATGATGATCTTCTTCAATTATGACTTTGATTTGGTCATCATCAACTTCAGTAGGCCCTCATCTTTGAGGGAAAATCTCCAGAACGGAATTTTTTATACCAATTCTGACACGTGCGCTCTGTTAAGCAATTAGCACCATAAACTTCACATATCTTTTTGTGAGTCGCAGCAGCTTTCTTTCCTTTACGGAAATAAAATAGTAAAATATGTCGAAAATGTTCGTTTCTGCACTCCATTTAAAATTAACCCACAACTAATAGCTTTAATAAAAATCACGCACTACTTGCTTCTGAAGTTACGTCAATGTGCCTAGTATCACGCGATAAACGGTAAAATACAGCGCTAACATACGTTATACAAAAAATAAAGCAACGCTCTCTATCAGTAAAAACCGAAAGTACTTAGTTGCCAACCCAATATTTTGTATTAAGTAATATTATCTTTATTATTTATTTAGATTAATTAAGAGGACATTTAACCATTTAACACACTTCGTAACAAGTTAGGAGGTAATACTTCGAAAATCAAAGATTCTTCTTATAAATCGTACGAAAATTAAGAAAAACTCAATTAATAGAACTTCCAATGTCACTTCGACGGTTCCTACCACTTCATAAATTTCGTCGACGAAGCCGGAGACTTCGTGATATTCCCTCCGCAACTCCGTTCAACCCACTTCCCTCTACTGTTTTAATAAAGGATTAAAAATTAATTCTGTGATTCCCATTAGATGAGATTTAATGGATAGGACCTCGGCGGCAAAAGCGAAAACACCACCAACGCAGCACACCGCCATCAGAAAGGTATCATCTGCGAGTAAGCACATTAAGCTTCCCTCGACGCGAACCGCTCCACGAATAAGCTATTATTATTATTAATAACGTAATAAATGTTCTTCCCTTACTAGTTTTATGGATGATAGGAAATTTACGGTTTTCGTTTACGGCAAAACGTACAGAGCTAAGCTGCCGACCGCTAAATAGATAATTGGCGAGATTTCGTTTACAATAGAACGTTTGAAGATGTGAGATCAATTTATTAAATAAGCAGAATTTGATTGTACTCATGTAGTGTGTTTAATATGTTTTTTTAATAGCTTTTAGTCCAAAGGAATTACATATCAATAATAGAACCAACGAAGGTAAATTTTAATGCAATCTGTGTATGTTCAAAGTAGTACTTAATTGCTGCAGCTTCGTTAGATTTGAATCGTAGAACCACAAATTTTATTTTTTGGAAATCCTCGCAAGCAGCTTTCAACCACGTTCCTCAGCCTACGAGAATTGGCTCTGGTGGCTCAAGAACACCGGGATACCGTCTGTAAAATTCTCCAATTCGCATGGGAGATTTGAAAACCACTCTTTTGTTATTTGAAATTAGTAGAGAGACTCTCGCCGATTCCCGAACTTTCTCATTGACCCTGACTACAATGCATGTTGGAACAGTCAAGGTAAATGAGGAAGAATCGGCTGACGCTGAAGAGATTTCAGTATTAAGATCATCTTGAGGTTAAGATCATTTCAATGTTAGTTAATGAGGAGGTTCTAGAATCAGCTAAGCCTGAGGGGCTTTAGTAACTTTCAGCGCAACAAATAGAAAATACATAAACACTAGAGAAAGTACAAAAAAATCAATGTTTCGGGGTGATATTAACATACAAGTGCGATGAAGGAGAGAAATTGTTTTCAAGCCGACTGATAGCTCAGTGGTAAGTCACACCGAGGGTCTCGAGCTCGAGTCCAATGACCTGCTGTAGCGTTTTTTATGGTTTTCCTTTCCCATTTATAGGAATGTTGATAGGTGAAGATTTTAAGTCTCACCACGAGCACGAGTATAATAATAACTCATGGTCTGTCCCTGTAATTATCATTAACCTGTTGTGAAATGTAAAGGCGTGGACTATTATTATTAAAAATTTTAAAAGCAAATATATCCAACCACTACCTTCACGATTGCTTAGCCAGTGCAGTTTTCAAATCTTTCATACGAGGGAGCGTTTTTATATTCGCGGAATGAGCGGGTTGTAGAGGGGTGAGTAGGCGCATTGGAGGCGTGGCCTGTGCAGCGACTCATGATTAGTATAAATACGAAGTTTCATTGTTATTAGACAGTTAGTCTTTGAGCTATCGTCAACCAAGTAACATAATCAGGAGTGAAAAGTGAAATATGGAAAAAATCGAATATCGTGCCGTTATAAAGTTCCTTACCAGGCAAGGAAAATCAGTCGCGACCATAATGAATGAGATATCATTGGTTTACGGCGACTCTTGTCCAGGAAAAACCATGGTGTACAAGTGGCATAGTTTATTTAAACAAGGAAGGGAATCCCTTGAAGACGACCCGAGGCCAGGCAGGAGCATTGAGGTGACCACGCCAGCACTTATCCAAAAAGTTGAACAAATTGTACTCGAAGATGCTCGACTAAAGAAGAAACAACTCGCAGAAATGGTTGGAGTATCCGATACAATAATTTTTAAAATCCTACACGATCATCTCGGCATGTCTAAGGTCAGCGCAAGATGGGTGCCGAGAATGCTCACGCCGCCGCAAAAACGACAACGCGTAGAGTGTTCGCGTGCATTTTTGGACCTCTGTAATGAAGACAAGGATGGTGTATTGAGTGGAATTGTTACTGGAGACGAAACTTAGGTTCATCATTATGAACCTGAATCCAAACAAGACTCCATGCAGTGGCATAAAAAGGGCACAGCACCTCCCAAGAAATTTAAAGTGTCACAATCAGCTGGGAAACTCATGGCAACGGTATTTTGGGACTCGGAAGGAATATTGTTGATTGATTATAAAGATAAAGGTGTTTCTATAACCGGAGAATATTACGCTTCAATATTAGAGCGACTAAAAGAAGCCATTAAAGAGAAAAGACGGGGAAAATTGACAAAAGGTGTTCTGCTTTTGCGCGACAACGGGCCCGTCCACAAGAGCCGCGTTGCGTTAGCTGCCCTGCATAAGGTGGGCTTCGAAATTGCGAATCACCAACCCTACAGCCCAGACCTGGCCCCGAGTGATTATTACCTGTTTCCGAAAATGAAAAAAGAGCTGCGGGGTAAAAAATTTACTGCCGATGATGAAGTCAAGGAGGCAGTTTCGGCGTATTTTGCAGATAAAGAGAAATCATTTTTTTATGAGGGTATAAATAAATTAATTGAAAGATGTCAAGAATGGTTCCGTCTTGCAGGTGAATATATTGAAAAAGAAAAATAATTTGGTTTTTTTATTTCCACCCCTTGTCCCCCATTCCGCGAATATAAAAACGCTCCCTCGTACGTAAATACAATGGGAAATGTCGCTTTAAGGATTTGGAACAAGCACTACAATATTCAAATTTTTTTTTTAAATAAAGACACCCCTTTTGGGTGAATTTATTGTATAGCAATCTAGTAAATTAACACTAATAAGCTATTTGTTTTTAACCTAATTTGCTACAGTTTTAAAATTACAAAGCACTTATCCTCTGATAGTCACTTTGGTTCTGATATTTACATTTAGCACTGTTTTTAGTGTGCACTGGGTTTTTTATTAATATTTTCACTGCACTACGTCAAAGGGTTTCACTCTTTTTAATCTTCTGACTAAGCCATCATTGGCCAGGAGCCGGAGAGCCTCGATGTTGATGTGCTGATGAAGCCGTTGTTCATGTCTTTGGGCGTTCTTTTTGATAACATCATTGACAGTTTCCACCTCCGCAGGTTGTCATTGCGAATATACCACGGAGCATTAACAATGCCTCGCAGTACCCAATTCTGAAATCTCTGTATAATGTTTCGATTACTTTGGCTGGTACAGCCCCAGAGCTGGGTACCATAAGTCCACACTGGTTTCAGGACTTGTTGATAAAGCAAAAGCTTATTATATACTGTCAGGGCTGAATGTCGACCCAATAACCAGTACATTTTTCTGTACTTCAACTTGAGCTCTTCACATTTTTTCTTAACATGTGGCTTCCACCTGAGTTTAGCTATCTAGGGTCATACCAAGATATTTGCCTGTATTCTCGTACGGGACTACATGTTGATTAATATATACTGGCTTATGCTCGATTCGTTTGTTAGTAAAATCGATATGCACTGATTTGTTTTCATTCATTTGAATACGCCATTTTGCTGTCCAGTGTTGTATTTCGACAATAGCTGTTTGTAACTTTGCCGTTGAATCAATGTTGTTGTCTCCAGCAGCTAGAATTGCAGTGTCTTCTGCAAACGTAGCAACAATATTTTCGCTAAATGTAGGCAAATCACTAGTGTATAACATATTCAAGCTAGAATGTATTTTTCGATCTGCTTTTTCGTCGACACATAACAACAGCTATTTATCTTTTATTACAGTTTTGATTATGTTTTCGATGTCGTTACGCACAGTTTGCATGTGACTCTGTAACACCCTCTAGAATGGTAGCTTCCAGTTGGGATTGTATATATTTCAGAAGTCATGAAACGGTTGCTTATTGAGTAAATGAAGTCTTGAATCAGTAAATCGAACATAAATTGCGTTCTAGGTGGCAGGTTATTTTGGTGTTGTACACTCTTTATGTAATTTTTACAATCGCGTTTGCCCCAGCACATCAACAGTTTGTAATATAAGTCGGGAAATTCATCAATAAACTTTCGCACTGCGTCAAGCAATCGTTTCGTTCTTCCCGTACTCACGTCCGTCATATTTAATAATTATACGTTCGTCTTATGTAATGATCCGCTCGGTGCTAACTTATAATTTTACACTTCAGCTGTTTTATTACTTTACACTGGCGAGGGCGCTGCGTGCGTTAGTACCAACCTCGCCCGCCGGGAGACATCCCAACTCTGGTTATCAGTCGTATACTGACACATGATATCAAGGAGTTAAATCGTTGTTATTTAGATAACGATCTGAGCGTATGTTTTGATAGCAAATTCACTTTCTTCGAACATATCAAATTAGTTACGACGTCTGCCATTATGATGCAGGGCTTCATTATCTTTTATCAATATTATTACACTAGAAGCGTTATATTAACCATATGTCAGATCGAGATTAGATTATGTTACTTAACTTGGTATTCATATTATGAAATTTGTAATGTAAGTATTCTTATTTTATAGCTGAGAGCACATATTTTGCAAGAGGTTACAGCAACGTTACATTACTGCATACGTTTGGAATGGCATGGAGATAAATCCATTTTCTCCATGTGTACTCATTTCCATGACATTTTTGACATGTGCGATATAAATTTTATGCACCCTGTTATGTTGTGCTCTTCGTTATGTTGTATTTATTTTGTTTTCTTTTTCATAAAGGATATTTGTAAGATACGTTTATAGTTATTGTTATTACTAATTGCACTTATAGGGTTATGTTTATTTTATTAATAGGTGTTCGCTGATTTCAATATCGATTTGCCCTGTAAATATTGAAATAAAAGAGGCAAATAAAACCTTATCGAGTCAATGCTCGTATTCTGTATACGTATTTTGACAACTAAGTCGTCATCATCAGCAGATAATTAATCACAGGGTCCACGGTAAAACTTACACAGACTCACTTTATGTTACACAATTTAATATGTTTCCCAGTCCCAAAATTAACACTGCGAAGGTAGCCGTATATGTTTCGGGAATAGCAAAAAAAAATTTTTATTATCGAAAATAGTTTTATTGCTTTTCAAAACATTCTCCTTGAAAACGATTGCACTTTTGCATTCGTTTAAACCAATCGGAAAGCATTGCTGCCACTGTGAAGGCGGTATCTCCAAAGTATGAGTTTTGAATGCTTCAACTGCGTCTTCCGGCGTAGAAAACCGTTGAAATTTATTCTTCACGTGTGGGGTCAATAAAAAATCACGGGGTGTTAGTTCAGAGCTGTACGGCGGATGGCTTATCAAATCAATGTTTTGCCCGGTCAAATATTCAATTGTTTGGATCGACCAGTTAAATACTTAATAAAACGATTGCAGTTTTAAAAAAGTATTTTATTCTGATTCAATATTTAACACATGCGTATCGAACAAATGAATGACTTAAAATCTGTTATTCCACCTACTTATAAAGGGTTTTCCAATAAGGACTTGACAACTTTTTTTCAAAATAAAATGCAGACCATTTGAGATATTTCAAAAAATTTATTATCGGGTTGAAGTACAATCAAAACATTTATGAATGGAACTCGACTTCGTTCATATGGCCACCGCGGGCGCGTTTGCAGCGGTCGATTCGTTGGACCCAATTTTCGATGACTGGGCCACACAATTCGGCCGAAACGGCTGCTATTTCGCGTTCAATGTTGGCTCTGAGCTCTTCTAACGTTGTCGGCTTGTTGGCATAGACCAATGACTTGACGTAGCCCCAAAGAAAACAGTCTAGAGGCGTTAAATCGCACGAACGAGGCGGCCAATCGACTGGTCCATTTCTTGAGATAACACGCTCATCAAACTTACTCTTCAATAAATCGATTGTAACGTGTGCTGCGTGGCTTGTGGCATCGTCCTGCTGAAACCACATGTTGTCCAAGTCCATATCTTTCGATTCGGGCCAAAAATAATCGGTAATCATGGCGCGATAACGGTTACCATTCACAGAAACGTGACGATCATTATCGTCGACGTAAAAATATGGCCCTATGACGACGCCGGCATGCAAACCGCACCAAATAGTTATTTTTTGTGGATGAAGTGGTGTTTTATGAAGCACATGTGGATTTTAACCCGACCAATAACGCATATTTTGCTTATTGACGAACCCATTGAGCCAAAAATGAGCTTCGTCATTGAAAATGATTTTGCGATGAAATTGATCATCTTGGCACATCTTTTCCAGAGCTTAATCTTGTATGGGTGTAAACCAAGATCCTTACGCAAAATTCGCCATAAAGTCGCTTCAAATGGAACGCCGTGGAATTGACTGATTTGGATCATTTGCAACGGACGTTTCAACGGCAGCGATATTTTCGACACCTCGACCAACCTGTTATCTTACTGGCACGGCAACATCACACAACGAATATGTAGACTCAAATTTTTGCACTAAACTTGTTACTGCCTGTCTACTAGGGCGAGGATTACGACCGAAAATCGGAGTTAACGCTCTTAAAGTAGCGGTCACTGACTCCGAATTTCTGTAGTAAATTTTTATAATTTGCAGGCGTTGTTCGTTCGTGTACTTTACCATGAGGAAAATGTTAAGTTTACTGAATAAATTGACAGTGACAGTTCGATGATTAGTGAAAGGGTGCGTTCACAAATTGAATTAAAAATTGTCGAGTCCCTAATGGAAAACCCTTTATTACTCCTATTTCTCTTTTTGTTAGTATCTCCTGTAAACAATAAATAGTTTCTGCGGCACATAATTAACATAGTTATACATAGGCATAAGAATATTCAAATAACAAATGGAGATATAAACAGTCATCAATAATTCATCATACCACAAATATGTTGAATATATAAATACATGAATAGCTGACGGGTACATTTAACCTAATCTTGATTGATGTGTTTAGTTCTTTTTGTATATCAGACATACAGACAAATTATATAAACAATATTATTTAATCGCTTCTTTAGATTTGATCGAAAATATTGTTATGGCTGGCGGCACGACAAATGGCATAATGAACGCGTGTGTCATCCTATAAACGTGTACATATTCTATTCAAATAATAAACATACATACAGGCAATGGTTATTCGAATATATTAAATTTACAAGACCAATGAGAAATTCTAAATATGTAACTGACCTGTGAGAGTTCACAGTGTCATGGTGGAGAATGATCTGTCGTTTTCGGTTTGTTTTCCTTATTTCTTCAAAAACTTTTGGCAAACAAATAGTTGTTGCACCTTCACACTCATGTTACATCCAAGTTCTCGAAATATTTTGAACATATTTCGAACTATATTTTTGTAATTAGGGTCTTTCTGATTGCCTAAAAACTTCAGAACAAGTTGCTTAAATGCAACCCATGCTGTTTTTTCTTTCAAGTTCATCGCATTTTCGAAAATAGGGTCTTGCATAAGTTTTCGAATGTCAGGGAAAGTATACGCCTTCGTGATTTTCTTTGTATTAGTTACGCAAATATTCAAAAATTCACTTTGAGCATTTACTACTAGTAAGGTGTAGAGACCAAGGTATTATTATAAGCTTGCAATGCATAAATAACGTAAAGTAAACACGCGAGGAAGCTCTACGTTTCATGGTATTTTAAAGTTCATTTTCGGATTCAGCACGTCAAAGAACATAAAGACGAGCCAAATTTGTAAAAAAAATTTTTTTCATGGTTGGCCTGTGTAATTAATCACTTAGAATCTTGGTCAGGAGTTCATGATTAATTTTTTGCACTGAAAATAGAGCATTTCGTATACTATTATCACTTTGAACATCCTACGTTTGCACGTTGGCTGCTTTTAAGACAAAATGTAGATCTCAGCTGAATATAGAAAAAGAACTGGCGGTCGAAAAACCATTTTAAACATTAAACATGGTTTCGAAAAGCTTTCCTCTGCCGAACGAGTCCAAGGGAGTCGTTAATAATGATTAAACTTATTTGTAATTTATGTCAGAATGTACTTTATTGCTTGTCTTTCATTTAATGTTGTCAAATTGAAAATCACATCCTCAGAGAAAAGGGGAATCTAATCGCAAGTATCTCGGGAACAAAAAGAAATAGAAAGCTCCTGTCTGAATCAGTGTAACAAGCGTGTCATGATACTTGCGTAGGCACTGTAAAAATGTTCACTTTTGAAAGACAGTTTCGGAGTTACCGAACCAAAACGAACGTTTTCATTACCGAGACGTTCGCAGAAAATTTCTTTTCCTAACTCGCCGCGAACACTTTTGAAATTTTATTAAAATTCATGATAGTTACGGCCTCTTCATAAATTACATTTTACTGAAGGATACTCTGTAAAACATTTAACTACTCCATGGCCTAATATTTATTAGCTATAAATTTAGCGAACGTTCAAAGGACGATAAAATGATTAACGGTCGAACGTGTTATTAAATTATTTCACGATACTCTCTCCAGTTCATTGATGAGGTTCTGTAATTAGTTCGGCGGAACTTTTACAGCTACTAGTAATAAATCGAACAGTTTCAGGCCATCAACTATTCAATAAACTGAAAGCAAGCACGATCTAGTTTTATATCGTTAAAAATGTGTTCACGACGTCGGTAGTTTATCGTCGATCAAATTTGTTATTTTTTTCAAACCTCTGTCGGATAATTATAAGTTGTTAACTTGTAAGCAAGTTTAAATGGTTAAGATTGGATAAATAAAATGTATCTCTTACAGCGTGTTTCAAAAAGAATATACGTATTATAAAGTATTATTTTGTCCAAATTATCGATCGCTGCGCCTCGACTCGGCTATTGGAGAAACGAATACATAGTCTAGTTTATTTAATAGCCGCTAGATGTCAGTTGTCTTCTGTTTTTCTTGGTAACCGTCATATGTTTAAAATGGCTACTCCGCAACAGAAATCATTTGTGTTCTCGAGTTTGCGAAGTGCAATTCCGTGACTACAGTGCAAAGACGTTTCAGGTTGAGCTACCAAATTGATCCTCCGAATGGGTGGAAGATTCGCAGATGGTATCGTCAGTTTGTAGATACAAGATGTGTATGTAAAGGAAAGAGTCCTGGCCGCCCTCGTGTTTCTGAAGAAAATGTTGCGCGAATTCAAACTGCTTTCCAACGTAATCCTTCAAAATCAACTCGTCGTGCCAGTCGGGAGTTTCAATTGCCTACAACAACAATTTGGCGTGTTTTGAGACGTCTGTTGGTTATGAAGCCGTACAAGTTACAGGTGTGACAGGCTCTGCGTCCTGATAACAAACGGAAACGTGTGGCATTTTGTAACGAGATTCATTATGCTATTCACAATGATAACACTTTCGCACAACGCATTGTGTTCAGTGATGAAGCGACTTTCCATGTTAGCAATCTGGTAAACAAACACAATGTTCGAATTTGGGGTCTACAGAACCCACATGTAGTCATTGAACATGCACGAGATTCGCCTAAAATCAATGCGTTTTGTGCGATATCCCGATCATCTGTTTATGGCCAATTCTTCTTTGATGGAAACACGGTTAACGGTCAGCAGTATCTCACTATGTTACAAAACTGGTTGTTTCCGAGACTTCATTTTTCAACAAGACGGAGCACCCCCGAGACACTGGAATCGCCAAGTGTGTGAATATCTGAATGAAACTCTACCGAACCGTTGAATTGGTCGTCAAGAAGCTGGCGCCTTAGCATGTTTTAGCTGGGCTCCACGGTGACTTCTTCCTGTGGAGTTTCGTTAAAGACAACGTTTATGTACCACCACTCCCACAGAACCTGGAAGAGTTGAAGAACCGGATCCGTACTGTCATAACATCAATGAGGAAGGACATGTTTGCCCGAGTATGGGAGAAATTTGAGTATCGATGTGATATTGTTTGTGTCGCTGATCGAGGACATATTGTACATCTGTAATCTGAACTTGAGAGGTTCGTAAATATGTGTTTCATATTCGTATGTCTTAAAGTTTAATAAATGTATGCATTCGAAATACGTATATTCTTTTTGAAACTCCCTGTATATATATATATATATATATATATATATATATATATATGTATTTATGTTCGAACGAAGGTTCTCGCGGTTCTAAGTATGGGTAATATTAGTTTCTCGGGCTCTCCGCGATGTTGGACTTAAATTCTGGAAAGAATCGGCGTTTCGACGTTTCGATGACCTCTCAATCATCTTCAGGAATTGTTTCGTAGTGAAGTGAGTTTCAGGTTAACGCTTCACTACGAAGCAACTCTTAAAGAAAATGTTATCATTGAAACGTCAAGACGCCAATTCTCTCGAGAATTTCTGTCCAATGTAATATTACACACACAAACACACACGCACAGATATATATATATATATATATATATATATATATATATATATATATATATATATAACAAATTTAATAAAAAAAATATATTCTTTTATTTTCACGCTTATTAGCATTCAAGGCAAATATAAATTACAAATTATAAGAATAGGAAGAACAAACTTTGAAAGAAACTGATGAATAACGAAATCTTACGAATCGTAAATGAAGCGCCGACTAGCTAGTATTCAATTTGTTTTCTCCCGCAGTTTTCAATTTAATTAATTTAATTCCTTACAAACTTAATTAATGTACCTAGTCGACGTTCTTAAAGTCGAAGCCACTGAATAATTTCCTTCAAAAAGAAATATTTACAAATGGTGCGGTACTAAATGAGTGCCGGAGGGTACAAATTAATGAAAGATTCTTCCTCGAAAATTATGTCACTTCGACAAAGGTTGGAATGCTCGATTAAATTTTGTCGGGAGTTTTGGATGTAAATAGAATGATAATTATATAGGGAGTTTGAAAAATTAGTTGTTTTTGAATAACTTTGCGAGAATTACTCCCAGTTGGACTTATAATCTTAAAATTTAATAGAAGATGTTATGTACTAATACGAGGATAGTTTGACAAGTAGTTAGAATGACACACAGGTGGCGTTCTAATTGGTAAAACAAATGCACTGTAATTTAGGCTGCCCATTTATATGTTTACATTCCGATATTTAGATAAATCGATTGATTAGTTTATTTTTGACAGCTGATTGGAAAAGAAGCAACACGTCGTTTTGTTAAAATGGAAAAAGCAGAGTATCGTGCGGTGATTAAATGCTTCGTAATTAAGGGTATGAAAGCTACCGAAATAAAAGATGAGTTACGGGAAACATTAGGTGAATCTCCTCCATCATCCGCCACAATAAGTAGATGGCTAAATGAATTTAAACGTGGTAGAACAAGCTGTGTTGATGAAGCGCGCTCTGGAGCATCCAAAATCGTGACTTCTAAGGAAATGATTATAAAAATCCATAATATTATTACGCAAGATCGACGACTCAAAGTGAGAGAGATAGCAGACATGGTAAACATTTCAACAGAACGCGTACACCACATTTTAACGAAAAAATTGGGCTTTTCCAAGCTTTCGGCAAGATGGGTGCCGCGATTGCTTACGACTGGTCAAAACTTCACTCGTTTGCGCATTTCCAATGAGTGTTTGGACCTTTATAAGCGGAATCCGGTTGATTTTTGTAGGCGATTTGTTACTTGCGATGAAACATGGATACACTACGGTACACCCGAAACTAAACAACAGTCTAAACAATGGGTAGAACGTGATTCTGCATCTCCGAAGAAAGCGAAAACCACTTTATCGACAAACAAGATGATGGCATCAATTTTTTGGGATTCAAAGGGCATTTTGCTCATTGATTACCTTCAGAAAGGTGCTACAATAAACGGTCAATATTATGCAGAACTTCTACAAAAATTAAATGTTGAGATTCGTGCTAAACGGCCAGGAATGGCAAAGAAGAAGATTCTGTTTCACCAAGACAACGCTCTCTCGCATACCAGCACAGTTGCGATGTCCAAAATCCTCGAGTCGCATTTCTAATTAGTACCGCATGCACCTTATTCGCTGGATCTAGCCCCTTCCGACTTCCACCTTTTTCCAAAATTGAAAACGGCACTAGGTGGAAAGAAATTTTCGTCTAACGACGAGCTTATCATCTTCGTAAATGAGTATTTTGCAAGCCTTCCGGAATCGTATTTTAGAGATGGCATAAGGGCACTGGAGCACCGTTGGAATAAATGTATTGCTCTTTCAGGAGAATATATTGAAAAATAAAAATTATTTTGTATTTAAAAAATTCGTTTTTCTTTTCCATTCTCACTACTTGTCAAACTACCCTCGTAGACCGAATAAACTAGCTTATTAAGAACACTTTCTTTATTACAACTTAGCGTAGGAAATTAGAAAATTCGTTGTCTTTTTTGTTGAAAAGCTAGGGTAAATAAATAAAACAGAAATAGAAATATTTATTAATTATGTTGTATAAAATGTGTAACAAAATGTAACCGTAATTTGCTAACTGATTCTATTATCTTCCTTTGATGAAACATTAAAATTAAAAGAATACAGAATAAAGAAGGAAATAAAATATGCGAGGTATTGACCACTTTTACATGACACACCCTGTATATAAACTTTTTATTTAAAAAAATACGCAACTGAAAATCCCAATCAACGTGTCTGAGCGTTTTTTCGAACACCCTTCCATTTAATTATTATCGAATTTATTCCATTTGGCTGATACTCACTGTATGTACGCAGTGCATTGGAAGCACATTTGGTATTTCATATATTTAACCAACCTTATCTTTTTCGTGTATACACCGAAAACCCTGCTTAAAGGGAAGTATCTTTTTAAGGCTTTAATAAGCTAAATATAATTATTTATTTTATTTTATTTATCTGCTATCAAGCGCATCCGTGCAATTCGGCGACCATATTCCTCACGTTACGTATCGCTTCTCAACTGTTCCTAAAGAAGAACAAATTGTCTTCACAACAAAAACAAAAAAAATGTTTAAGGTGCTGTTTTATAGAAGGAAAAATGTTAAAAAAGTTATTTCTTTTAAATTATGTATCGGATAAAAATCAATACGTCACAGAAAGATTACCTCCATCACCTTGACTAAGATATCCGTTGTCTAAAGGTCACGTCAATTTTTTTGTCGTTAACAATTTTGTTCGACCTTGACAGATATCTAAAAATCTCACAAACTCAATCCGGTATCCAAAAAAAAATAGAAGAAACTCGAGTTTTATCAAATTAACGCTTTCCTCTATTCCGCCCACATCCCCACCCCTTTTCAATATCGCGATCATCAACCGATAGCGCCAACAAGGACAAATTATTTATTCCAAAATGTGTCGACAACGGAATCGATTTGAATTATCCGTTGGTTCATTCTGTTCCGTTATTTTGGTATTCTGACAAGAGAAAAACAACTAGAAAAAAAACCACGATCTCTATCGATGTTAAAAAAAAGAGACACCACAGATAACACGCCATCGTCGGAAACATGCACACATACTTCTTACGATACACGAGTCCGTTCCGGAATTTTTTCCGGGTGGGGCATAAATATGTCGCCGGTAACTCTCAGGCTCTATATTAAAACGCCATACGCCAAAACGGGCCGGAATATAATAAATCAAAGCCGCATCCTACCGAACAGTGAGTCAGTACCCGCACTACTATCGCCTGACAGAGTATTCACCTAAATACACTCACACACAAGTTCGTCAGCCCGTCTATATTAATTCCATCATGTGCAGGAAGAGCTGCCAACGAAGCCGCCGCAGCCGTTGGAAGTTTTTCCATTGTTTGTGTTACGTATATCGTTCCAAAAAAGAACGTAAATTATGGTCTGTATTGCAGTGGAGCTCGCGAGAAATTGGAAAATTGCGAAAACTTGAGACGAGCTTCCGAGGATACGATGGTAACAAGTAATAAAAAATTGAGACAAAAATAATTCGCAAATG
This sequence comes from Dermolepida albohirtum, assembly GCA_031893035.1. Classification (NCBI taxonomy): domain Eukaryota; kingdom Metazoa; phylum Arthropoda; class Insecta; order Coleoptera; family Scarabaeidae; genus Dermolepida; species Dermolepida albohirtum. Next base: position 36,045 of record JAVIWB010002065.1, read on the forward strand.
AGGGATCTTGGAGACACAATAATACTAAATACTAAAAAAACTTCGAAAAAGCTGTAGTTTACAAAAAAGTAATTCTATAAAGGTGGTATAATTAAAAGCAAGTGGGGAAATGTACTATGATGTCACATAAGCACCACAATTGGTCTTGAAAGGCTGCAATGAAATTTATTTTATGACCACTTTAAGTAGTCTAATCTGAAAATGGAAGCATTGCTTTCAAAATACAGGGTGTTTCAAATTACGCGGTTTTTTTAAGAATAAATAAAATATACGTGGCGTACTGAATTTGCCTGGGTATGTGGGCATTTAAAAAGTGTGACGTATGACATTTATAAAAATGGCTTCGTACACGGTACAACAACGCGTTCAAATTGTTGAATTATTTTATGAAAATCAGTGTTCTGTGAAAAGAGTTTCTAGAAAATTATGTGAATTTTATGGTTTACATAATCGTCCATCTGAAAGCACTATTGGTCGAATTATTAAAGAATTTCAAGAGACCGGTTCCGTGGAAGATCAAAAAAGTGAAAAATATTGTCGTAGTGGTCCTTCACAAGAAAATATTGGTTTGGTTTGTAAAAGTGTTACTGAAGATCCTGAAATGTTCATTAGACGACGTTCTCAACAACTTGGACTTAGTGGATCAACAACATGTCGTATTTTACACAAGGATTTAGCTCTGAAGGCATATAAGGTTCAAATAACACAGGAACTGAAGCCAGTAGATCATTTAAAAGATCGATCATTTGTCAATTTCATCAATGAATAACCACTTGATTTTTCTCAAAAAGAATGTTTTTCGATGAGGCACATTTTGAACTTGGTAGCTATGTTAATAAACAAAATTGATGTATCTGGGGTGATGAAAATCCACGAATTATTCACGAGAAACCTATGCATCCCAAACGACTTACTGTTTGGTGTGCATTATGGTCAGGTGGTGTAATTGGACCTTACTTCTTTGAAAATGCTGCTGGTGAAGCTGTAACTGTCAGTGGTGATCGATATCGTCGGATGATAACCGAATTTTTGTGGCCTGAATTAATGATTGATCTAATATAATATATATAATATAATTGATCTAGAGGATATATGGTTTCAACAGGATGGCGCTACACCTCATTTTGCACTGGTATCAATTGATTTATTGAGAGAAAAATTTCCTGGACGCGTAATCTCAAGAAACGGTGATGTTAATTGACCACCAAGACCATGTGATTTGACACCGTTAGACTATTTTCTTTGGGGTTATGTGAAAGGTCAGGTTTATAAAAACAATCGACAATCTATTCCTGCTTTGAAAGATGAAATTATTAGTGTCATTGGTGAGATAGAGTGGACGTCTGTGGAGCTGTATGAGGAGGCCATTTAGCAGATATTATTTTTCGCATATAAATGTCATAACTGATACTTCAATTACCAATAAAAAGTTTTTGAAAGTGAATGTAAATTATGTATTTTATTTATTCTTAAAGACCCGCGAAATTTGAAACACCCATTAAAGTTGCTATGCTTTTTATATACATATAATAATTTTTTTATGGTTTTGAAATTATTTAATTTAATTTAAATACAATTCGACTTTAAATACATAAATTATTATTAAGACATTGTTTGTATTACATACATAAAGGAGAAATTTCTTTGTTAATTTCTTATCGTAAAATCAAACACCCTTTTTTTCGTTTTCCAATAAACCACAGTCGTTATTGACTCAATTTGTTCAGAGAAAATTTCTAAACGATTTGTTTATTTTATTTCCATCAAATAGGGAAACGTTTCCGAAGAGTAAAGTATTCAAGTCCTCTTCCATTTGCAAGAGAATTTTTTACAAAGTATGGAACGTAATTCGGTTTCCTTCGCTAGCGCACAACACGGACGCAGTTGACTCCGTTTCATTCCGCGCTTTCCCCCGTAGGTAGTAAAAGGTGTAGCAATGGTATAGCTGTGTTGTTTAGTTACCGTTGTGTTTCACTTTGTATTGCGTTAATGCATTGTTACGGTTTTCTTTTTAAATGGGATTGCCGCCAAGAATGAACGTATTTCTGCACGCGGATCCCTTTCTTGGAATATTCTTGGTAATTTTCCACTTACATTTAATATTAATTCCATTTTAACTAATTTCTAAATACAATAAGAAATTCAAACTTTAATTTAAACACTGAAGGTTGATATATAACTCTTCTCCACATTAATTTTCGTATTCTCGATACGTATTTCAACAACTAAGGTGTCATCATCGGCAGATAATTATCTACCTGCTTAGTAATTATAATCAATATATTTCGCCTTTTAATTCATTCGCGTCTATTTCTGTTTTTCATTGGTTAGTTTTAAATATGACCAGTACTCGTCTTTCGCTTACTACCTCGCGACCTACCAGTTGTGAAACAGGTAGGGACAGCTCGGAAACAAGTAGAAATAGATCTTGAATAACTGGGAACAGCTTTAGAACAGGTGGGTACATGTCTGGAACAGGTAGGAACAGCATCACGATAGGTGTACTGTTGCGTGTCATACTTTTCCAACTGAGTGGCGCGGACTGGGTTTGATAAGACTTCTATTTTCTACAGCACCCAATCTATATTTGCATCTCCACTACTGTTTTACGCAAACCCAAGTCGACTGCTGCAACTTATTGAGTTTGCTTTAGTTCGGTCTTTGTCTCTTGTAATCTTGAATTGATATTAAAAATCTTAGATTGCTTCAACGCCAGAAACTCTAAAAACGTGTACAACATTATCAGTAGTGACGAATCTTCGATTTACTCATACGAGCCAGAAAGTAAGCGCCAGTCGTCTGTTTGGGTATTCCAAAGTGAACAGAAGCCGATAAAAGCCATCCGTTCTGGAAGTGTCTCCAAAAAGATGGTAGCGACATTTGTATCGAAAGCAGGTCATGTTGCAACAATTTCTCTTCAAGATCAAAGAACTGTTACTGCCGATAGGTATACAGCAATTTGTTTGCTGCCACTGATCTCTGAGCTTCGAAAAACCAACTCCGAACGTCGAATAATCCTCCACCAAGACAATGCAAGTTCGCACACAGCACTCAGGACAATTTTTAACGCTACAAAACGTCGAATTGTCGAACCATCCTCTGTACAGTCCGGACATAAGCTCCAACGATTTCTTTAGTTTTCGGAAGGTCAAGAACGGACTGCATGGTCAAAGGTTCCAGTCGTCAGAAAGAGCATTCGATGTCATCAGAAACAATTTTGATTGTACCAACAAACGAATGGAACAACTGTTTTCAGAGTTGGTTCGAGCGTATACAAAAGTGCATTAATCTTCGAGGAGAATACTTCGAAAAACATTGAAATCTTTAAAAGTTATTTACTGTTTTTTTCCAATTCTATATTCAAAACTTAAAAGACAACCCACGTATACAAATCCAAGGCGTCTAATTTTTAATGTTAAAAGTGATCGATACAGCCATATTTACAAAGCACGAAAGTCTGTTAATAAGCTGTGTTATTTTATTACTGACTCAATTTGTTCCGAGAAAATTTCTAAACGATTTGTTTATTTTTATTTGCATCAAATAGAGAAACGTTTCCAGAAAGTAAAATATTGAAGTACTCTTCCATTTGCAAGAGAATTTATACAAAGTATAGAACGTAATTCGGTTTCTTCGCGAGCGCAGAACACAAACTCAATTGACTCCGTTTCATTCTGCGCTTTCCCCCGTAGGTAGTAAAAGGTATAGCAATGGTAGCTGTGTTGTTTAGTTACAGTTGTGTTTCGCTTTGTATTGCGTTAATGCACTGCTACGGTTTTCTTTCGAAATGGGATTGCCGCCGCCGTCTAGCCCTGCCGGAAGCTCTCTATATTTCAATATTCAAAAGGAATAATGTGCATTCAATGACGCGACTAGTGTGCAGCGCGCAACCCAATTTCACCGGGGCTTCTCGGTTGACTTCGTCGCAATTTTGCTTGCATGAATAGAGAATTGCGTCTGGGTGTATTTGAATTGCGGATTTCGTCGCTGTACGGAACCACGCAAATTCTCTCTCCGTACGTATATGGAAAATATATGGATGGCATGCGAAATAAAGACGGTTGTTGTAAATCTTTTTCTTTTGGGCGCATTATTTGTGAACTTTTCGCAGAAATCGTTGTACAGTTACAAATCACGTACGGCACACAGCAAACAATTCCTCAGATATTGTGTATTTTCATTGGATTGGAGGGAGAATCTTTATTGTTTATATGTTAGAAGTTGACCCAGTTTATTATTAATGAATTTTTATTGCAGAAGAGTGCAGGGACAGATCAGAAGCATTAAATGAATTGATTGATAATAATGTTGCCGGATGCAAGCTCTTAAACAAAAGATATTGATTGGGTAGACGGAGATTTCTTCTTCTTTTTCGAATCTTTTTAGTTGGAACTTCTTCTGCATAAATATCTATTCGATATATTGCGATTTACTTTAATTTTCGACGTGTCTATTTACTTTTGTCTAATTGATTCATTTCAAAATATGACCAGTGTACGTATCAATTCCGTTAAAAGGTCCAGTTTCTTCTTCTTCGAGCCACGACCGAAGCTAGTACAGTTTCTTTCAACGGCAAGACACGTGCTCGTTCTGTGAGTAAAGTTTTACTGTAACCCGTACATGTAGTGTCCGCGTATTTTAAATATTTAATCAGGATGAAGGAAAATGGCGTGTATTGATTTGGAGTTTGGAGATTAAATAGATTTTTCTAGTACAAAAGGAGCATGAGAATAAGAACCAATAATTTTCATAATGCAAAATGGGATGCCGATTTCTGTCCTCTTCAATTTTGATTGTTGTACATCTTTCTAAATTTACTGCTTCTGCTCTGGCCTGTTTCTTTTGAAGTAAATTCGACGTATCACTTAATAGCATCCAATTAAAATACCTAGGTCTAGTCTCTGTGCTGCTACCTAACTACGAGCGCTAGTTGAGAGAGTATACCATTTACAATCAATATGAGAAGCATTATAGGAATTGGTACTTCAAAAGTTTTACTTTTTCTTTCTCCCAACCATTCTTTGGACGTTGATTGCGGTTTGTAATTGAGACTTTGTAAATGGGAAAGCTATTCTGCTTTTTCAAGTCTTTCAAGTTAGAAGCTTAAGGTGATTCAATCTGGATGAAGTAAAACGATGCCGTATTTTCGAAGTTACGTAGATTGTTTGACAAAATGCTACTGCAAAAAGGGAAAATTAAAGAATAGGAGTCAATGATTTTCGTGATTCAAAATGGGGTGCAGTTTTCGATATTTTTCAGTTTTTATTTTGACGTAAATTTTCCTAGATTCATTTATTTTGCTTTGGTGTGTTCCTTTTGAAGTCAATCGGATGAGTTGCTTATAGCATTTATCTATTGGGTGTAACTCTGTGTGCGTTTCCTACGGGAGCCAGTTGCGAGTTAGTACCATATAGAACCAATCTGATAAATATTATAGGAATTGGTACTTCAAAATTAATGGGGATCCATTCTGCATTTTAGAATATCTTAAGTTGGAACTTACGGTGACTACTTACGAAGATCACGTTTCCACCTGATAAAAGAGGCGGAGCATAATCTGCTTGAAAGAGGCCTACCTGCTGACTTAAGATTTAAGCGAAGCTATCTGGTACCTGTTTTTCGTTCAACAGTAGTAGGAGATTGTAATTCAGCCAAGGATTTATGATTTTTCGTAATTATAACAATTAAATAGTTTATTGTTATTTATATTTGGTTCTTAAGATTATGAAAATAATCATTTAGTTTACAAGCAATCGTTCAGTTTTATTGCGGGTTAGTTTGAGAGTTGTTCCTAGATTGATCCTAGTTGATCCTAGAGTAAGGTAATTATGCAAACATTTATTCAACTGTTTCTTGTAACTACGAGCTAAATGTAGTTAGTTTGGGATTTTCTCTTCTCAATTGTAATACAAAAAGAACAAAACAACTGCAATAAATTAGTAAAATTTTCATATTTTCCTCAGAAGTTTTTTTTTACACGTCCCGTGGTTCATAGCCGAATATTTTGCTCATTTATAGACGAATGAAAAATGTTCGCCGATCTTTCCACCGGTGTAAGAACGCCAGTGCCGCAGTAATGTGTTTCTTTGATGTTTTCCGGCGATTCGCCCGGGCGGCAAATCTCATTTTTGATACGTCAAAATATCAGATAAGGTTTTATTGTTTTTTTTTAAGTCGTCTTTTTTCCGTCAGGTTCTTTCTTTGAATCGTACGTCAGAATGTTTCGATTGTTTTTCGATTGTCATATACGAACGAGAATAACTATTCTTCCAGTTTAGTTTTTGCTCGGAGCTAAAAACGAACCGAGTTCATTTCTAGCTGTTGCCTTATAGAGGTTGTTAGAGATCCTTGCTGTATTTCTTATGTTAGATGGTGTGATACTTAATTAAAGGAAATTACGATTTCGGACATTAAGTAATTGGAAAAGGAGAAGATTTCGTGTTCTCTTGTTGCGGTAAATTCTCTTTTAACTTTTAAGCGGTTATTTTTCAAGTACAAATAAAAGAAATAACACTGTGAGAAATACAAAAAATTTATCCTGGATTTGTGGGAAGTTTCGTCTTTGGTAAATAACTTACAAAACAATTTTGACGTCCAACATATTCAGTATTGCATTAAATTTCGTAGAATTTTAAAACAGCTATAAACATTTGTCGAATGCGTAATGTAATAGTATGTCAGATCAAATAATTTAGCAAAAAACTGGTCATCTGAGGATAGGAGGGTGGGCCGGGCCTCCTGGGCCAACGTGCATCAATCCGGAAAAGAAATTGGTAAAAACAAGCCTAAGTACCATTATAATATACAGAAGTATTTTGTATTTTTCATACTTTGCATGCAGGGCATGGCCCTCGTAAAGATTTGCCGCCCAGAGCCTTCCAACCCTGAAGACCGTGGCCGATACCGGTAAACGACAAAACGAAACTTATTTCCAAAAACGAAGATTATCCACAAAATAAACGTTAAGAATGAAGTCTTTTGAATAATTACATCAATTGATGATGAGATAATTTGATCGAACACGGGAATTTATGAGCATGCCGAGAATTGTTTTGGAAGTTTCTAGAAGCTATCGGGAATCTCGCATGGAAGTGACCACTTATGAACTACCGACAGTACATTATGTATTGTTGTCTGGGCAACTACCTGCGCCCATGGGTATCAATCCGAAAAAGAAATCAGCAAAACTAAGCCTAAGTATCATTATAATATACAGAAGTACTTTACATTTTTCATACTTTGCACAAAGGACATGGACCTCGTAAAGATTCGCCGCCCAGAGCCTCCCAATCATGAAGATTGTGACCGATAACGGTAAACGACAAAACGAAACTTATTCCAAAAACGAAGATTATCCACAAAATAAACGTTAAGAATGAAGTCTTTTGAATAACTACATCAATTGATGATGAGATGATTTGATCGAACACGGGAATTTATGGGCACGCCGAATTTTGGAAAGTTCTAGAAGCTGTCGGGAATCTAGCATGGGAGTGACCACTTGTGAACTACCGACAGTGCATTATGTGTTGTTGTCCGTACATAGGCTGCCAGAGATTTTTTTAGAAACACTGGATAGAATGCTATTCTTGGTTCTTGAGAATTTTGAAAACCACACTATATTTTTAGGGAGCGACTTTAATATTGATTTTAACAGTGATAGTAGCAATAGTAAACTGAGGATAGAGTTGTGAAGCATGTATGGCCTAAGAGAAACTGCGTACGAACCTACTAGGGAAAATTTATTTCCACCTAGTGCCGTTTTCAATTTTGGAAAAAGGTGGAAGGCGAAAGGGGCTAGATCCGGCGAATAAGGCGCATGCGATACTAATTGGAAATGCAACTAGTGAATTTTGGACATCGCAACTGTGCTGGTATGCGAGGGAGCGTTGTCTTGATGAAACAGAATCTTTTTCTTTGCCATTCCTGGCCGTTTAGCACGAATCTCAACATTTAATTTTTGTAGAAGTTCTGCACAATATGGTCCGTTTATTATGACACCTTTCTGAAGGTAATCAATGAGCAAAATGCCCTTTGAATTCCAAAAATTTGATGCCGTCACCTTGAGGTGCAGAACCACGTTCTAACCATTGTTTCGACTGTTGTTTAGTTTCGGGTATACTGTAGTGTATCCAACTTTCATCGCAAGTAACAAATCGCCTACAAAAATCAACCGGATTCCGCTCATAAAGGTCCAAACACTCATTGGAAATGCGCAAACGAGTGAACTTTTGATCAGTCGTAAGCAATCGCGGCACCCATCTTGCCGAAAGCTTGGAAAGGCCCAATTCTTTCGTTAAAATGTGGTGTACCCGTTCAGTTGAAATGTTTACCAAGTCTGCTATCTCTCTCACTTTGAGTCGTCGATCTTGCGTAATAATATTATGGATTTTTTTAATCATTTCCTTAGAACTCACAATTTTGGGTGCTTCAGAGCGCGCTTCATCAACACAGCTTGTTCTACCACGTTTAAATTCATTTACCCATCTACTTATTGTGGCGGATGATGTAGCAGATTCACCTAATGTTTCCCGTAACTCATCTTTTATTTCGGTAGCTTTCATACCCTTAATTACGAAGTATTTAATCACCGCACGATACTCAAACAAAACGACGTGTTGTTGCTTCTTTTTCAATCAGCTGTCAAAAATAACCTAATCAACCGATTTATCTAAATATCGGAATGTAAACATATAAATAGCCAACGTAAATTACAGTGCATTTGTTTTACCAATTAGAGCGCCACCTATGTGTCATTCTCACTACTAGTCAAACTATCCTCGTAGAAGAATATTTCATTAGCGAACATTTTATCGATGGGTAGAACATCATGCGAATTTAACCCAAGAGGTGACTTGCAAAATAGGTGTAAAGACTTTTCGTCACTTTACGAATATTATGAAAAATATCATGAACTAAATATGGCTTAAAAGAATGTTTGGTGAATAGAGTTCATTTATCACCCAGTATAGACGTAAGTAAACTTCTATTCATTTAGATTACTTAATGTAGTTTCTATAATTTAAAATACGACAACATGGGTTTCTAGCACATTTTTATCTTCCTAATACTACCTAATTCGAAGAAATGCATTCGCAAAGAATCTTGCTAATTCATTTGATAATTTCTAAATTCCTTTAATCCCTTCTGCGAGTAAAGTGGAGCATTAACTGAGAAGAAACTCTAACCGAGGAAGTAACATAACGAACCCGATTCCATTTAAATATAAAATTCGAAAATCTTTCCTGTTAAGATTTAAATTTCAAATTTTCGAAAGAGAACATTTACAATTGTCCCGCCGCGATGAGGAGCAACCAATTCGAAGGTGGAACGAGCAACGAAATTCGCCACCCTCGCTTTCCCTCCGGATCGCGAGGCCGGATAAATTGCCTCGAAGAATGTCCTCCAATTGAGTGATCCAATTTCTGTATCGGAATAATTGCCGCTTTATGGGGTGGCCCAGGACAAAAAAAAAATCGCTTAATGACGCTTCATTTCTATTAAACGGCGTTCTTCGAGTTTCGGATCCACGCCGTTCGCAGGAGTCGTTTTACGGCAATTTAACCGAAGAGTTGGTATTTGTTTCCACTGATACACGCGAGAATCGCTGGATATTAGTAACCGAAAACCTTGTTCTTTTACATAGCCAAGCCTTTACACGAGTCTCCCTTTCGTACTACATTAGCCGAATGCTTTTCGAGGGAAGTTCATTATGCGAAGTGATGGCGAGGAATCTGCTGACAAAGTAATGAATACGGACGAGCAACAACTTCAGCACGTTTATAAATCATGTTTATAGGTGGGAGGCGTGCGAATGGAAGAGAATTGGGTTGGAAGGGAAAGTGGCTTGTATACCGATTGGGGGATTTTATATGAGGTGTCAGGGAGATGATTGAATAGGGTCTTTTTTGTTATTTTATTGAGACACATAATTAGAATTTGTAGGATTTCTGTGAAAACAAGGTCATGTGAATTTGTTGCCTTCTATTTTCAACAGAAGTTATTCTCACCCGAAGTTTTATCTTCCTTTCTCAGAATTCTATGTAACTCAAGACAATATACGAGGGTGATCTGAAAACTTTCCGACCTAACAAAGATACAAGACATTTTTAGTTAAAATTTATATTTATTTTTCTACATAGTCTCCTTGTAACTCCCATCTCTTTAACCCGTTCAAATAGTACTCAGCGTTTTTCTCTGCTAAATAATTGTTCACGTAGGTGATTTCCTCCTCATTTGACGAAAATCTCTAACCTCCGAGCGCAATTTTTAGATGAGGGAACTAGAAGATGTCGCTTTGGGCTAGATCTGGTGAGCAAGGCGGATGGTCAAGCAGTTCAAGTCGTAATTCGTGGACTTTCGCTTTGGTGTGAGATGGCGCGTTGTCTTGGCGAAACAGGATTTTCTGTTTCTGTAAATGTGACCGTTTTTCCACAATTTCTTCCTTAAGCTTGTCAAGTAATGATGCGTAGTATGCCCATGTAATAGTTTTTCCTTTTTGAAGATAATCGATTAAGATAATTCCATGACTATCTCAAAAAACCGTCGCCATCGCTTTCCAAGACGAAAAATTAGTTTTTGGTTGTTTTGAGCCGGTTCCCCTTTGAAGTCCACTGTTTTGACTCTATTTTTGTTTCGAGCGTATAATGGTGTATCCAAGTTTCATCTACAGCAATTAATCGGGCCAAAATTCGGCTTTATTGCACCCAAACAGCGCCAACATAGCGTTGGAAATGTTCATTCGAACACGTTTTTCGTCTAACGTTAGTAAACAGCTTTCTCATGCCTAAATCTTGATTTAGCATGTGACAAACACGTTCTTTGGACATATTCATAGCCTTTGCTATCTCTCTCACTTTAATTTGACGATCGTCTGACACCAATTGGTGAACTTTAGCGATGTTATCGTCAGTAGTGGCAGTTTTTGGACGTCCCGAAGGTTCATCGTCTCCCAAGGTCTTACGGCACGTTTAAATTCTGCTACCCAAAATTTCACTGTGGTAAATGATGGTGCAGAGTCCCTGTATACAGAGTCCAACTCATCTTTGATTTATGTAGGCGTATTGCCTTTCTAAAACAAATATTTATTTATTTATACTCGATTTTTTCCATTTTCACAAAAAACACTCACATTGACTCACTCAAATGGCTGTCAAATAACAACTGCAATTCCAAAATGGCTGCAACTTTGGTGAGTACCTGATAATAGATACATAACTACATTACCTAGCTTTTATTGATGAGTGCCGCCATCTTCACGTTGAGGTCGTAAACTTTTTAGACCACCCTCGTATATGTAAGTTAATTTGTCCTGTTTTACTGTAAAGAATTTCGATTTAATTGTCGAAGTTTGTTAGGGTTACGTTGTTTCTCTTTGTAATTTAAGACTTCGCGTCTGTATATGACAGTTTCAGTTATATTTTATTTTTAAATCGTTTAAAAGTCCGTCATGTTGCAATTTTTAAATTTCATCTTTACGCGTGAAAAATTAATATTTTTAATCATTATTTTCAGGTTTACTTTTCTTGTTTGCTTTATAGGCTGTACATATTTCTGAATTCGTGTTTTAGAGTACGACCCGTAAAGGGATGTTGCGAAAATTATTCGCCTGGTTTTACATTTTAAAATTGCCTTATTTTTTTGATACGAGTTAGTGAATGAATTTGTAATGTTCTGACGACGTTTATAATAATAATACAAAAAGCAGAAATGCATATATCTGTACAGTTGCTACCACAAAAAGGTATACGCTCTAAATCACGTTAGGTCTATATTTTTTAGGTCGAACTTTAACGATATCAAACTAGAAAGAGAGCTCTTGCATATTTCATCGAAAAAACAAACAATAGTGTGTTTGTTTACATTTTTTACCTGGTAATAAAAAACTTCAATACTACTACATTCTGTTTCTAACAATACTACAACAGTCTTGATATCGAAAAAACAATCAGCATTGCCTTTAATTTCGACTTGCTCATTCGTGCTTTTTTCTCTCTTGGCGATCCGGTGGCTTTCCATTGCATTGATTGATGCTTTGTTTCCGGGTCATACTGGAAAATCCAGTTTTCATAACATGTGATAATTTTTGTGACCAAGTCTGGTTCTTCTATGAGTCGTTTCATGGTGTCAGTCTTGAATGAGGTTCCTCAGCATCATTTTTGCTCTGACTTTTGTCATGCTTCATTTAAAAATACAAGCGTACGTTTAGGAATATAGCAATACAGTATTTTATTCTAAAGGTTGTTTCAAATTGTGCGGTTTTTTTAAGAATAAATAAAATATATTTAAAAAGTGTGATGTATGACATTTATAAAAATGGCTTCGTATACGGTACAACAACGCGTTCAAATTGTTGAATTATTTTATGAAAATCAGCGATCTGTGAAAAGAGTTTTTAGAAAATTAAGTGAATTTTATGGTTTACCTAGTCGTCTATCTGAAAGCACAATTGGTCGAATTATTAAAAAATTTTAAGAGACCGGTTCCGTGGAAGACCAAAAAAGTGAAAAATACAGTCGTAGTGGTCGTCCACAAGAAAATATTGGTTTGGTTCGTGAAAGTGTTGCTGAAGATCCTGAAATGTCCATTAGACGACGTTCACAACAACTTGGACTTGGTGGATCAACAACATGGCGTATCTTATACAAGGATTTAGCTCTGAAGGCGTATAAGGTTCAAATAACAAATTAAATGAAGCCATTAGATCATTTAAAACAACGTTCATTTGTCAATTTCATCAATGAACAATCAGCTGATTTTTCTTATAGAATGTTTTCCGATGAGGCACATTTTGAACTTGGTGGCTATGTTAATAAACAAAATTTCCGTATCATCTGGGGTGAGGAAAATCCACGAATTATTCACAAGAAACCTATGCATCCCAAACGAGTTACTGTTTGCTGTGCATTATGGTCAGGTGGTGTAATTGGATTTTACTTCTTTCAAAATGCTGCTGGTGAAGCTGTAACTTGTCAATGGTGATCGATATCGTCGGATGATAACCGAATTTTTGTGGCCTGAATTAATGAATATTGATCTTGAGGATATGGGGTTTCAACAGGATGGGGCTACACCTCACTTTACACACGACTCAATTGATTTATTGAGAGAAAAATTTCCTGGACGTGTAATCTCCAGAAACGGTGATGTTAATTGGCCACCAAGATCATGTGATTTGTCACCGTAAAACTATTTTCTTTGGGGTTATGTGAAAAGTCAGGTGTATAAAAACAATCCTCAATCAATTCCTGCTTTGAAAGATGAAATTATTCATGTCATTGGTGAGAGCCTCAATTATGTCAAAATGTAATTGAAAATTTTAACAAAAGAGTGGACGTTTGTGGAGCTGCAAGAGGAGGCCATTCGGCAGATATAATTTTTCGCATACAAATGTCATAACTGATACTTCAATTACCAATAAAAAGTTTTTGAAAATGAATGCAAATTGTGTGTTTTTTTATTCTTTAAAAAAGGCGAAATTTGAAACAACCTTTATATAAATAAGAGAATTACGCTTATGAAATTAAAGAGATCTGCCCCAATCAGTGCACAAGTTATTCAAACCAGAATAACGTAACAGCCAGTGTTAGTAGACGTATTACTAAAAGCGATGGAACAGACGAGGATATTCTGTCGAGGCAGAATAACACATTTACCTAGAAAATTAGAAATAGCGTTTCATTATTAAACAAAAGAATCAACAGAATTACATTTTATTATGAAGCTTACAAGAAGAAGTTGAAGAAGATACAAACAGAATTACGCGTTTTTACATTGCAACAAAACCTAAAAATAAGGTGTCGACACTTTAAATTAGAAAACCCTTCAATGGGATACAACTGTAATTGAGTACTTCGAGTATAAAGTATTCCTTGTCCGTACGACGCGTTCATTCAGACAGAGCCCGATAGTTATTGGGCATTACACAGTCTCAGTATGTTCCGACGTCTCTGCCAATTTTCTTCATCTCTGATGCGAGCGAACACGGCGATATCGACGACGCAGTCTTCAGTTCGGTAATGGAACTGTAGTGGAAAATTAGGAGGAAAAAAGAACGAACGCTAATCCGTAAAACATCTTTTAGTAAAAGAGAAAAAAAAACAACTTTTAAAAAGGTGCCTTCCTTGCGCGTCAGGGTACACGTTACAGCGCTACTTTTTTCTTCTAATTCGGAAAAGACTTTTAGTGTAATTACGTTCAGACCGAAATATAATTTCGTTAAGCTCATACTAAATGCAAAAGAAAAATTAATAAGGTTAATGCATAACGTGGAGGACGCGACCGTCTTACATTACGAATTTCATCGAGGTAAAATCTACAATTTGAACGTTTTAAGGTTGTATAGTGTAATTGAATCAAATACGTTGACATTCCATTGAGCCGGTGAATTTTAGGAGAAAAACGTCTTGAAATATTAATGTCTTGACTTCGTTTCTAAACAATATTTTTATGCATAGGAATATGGTTATTTAATCACTTAAGGTTGATATATAACCCCTTTCAACATTCATTTTAAAGCCAAAACGTACGCATGGGTTCCTTTATCAACCTTAAATGATTACTTAAGGTTGATAAAGGAACTCATATGTGCGTTTTGATATATAAACACTTTCAACGTTTATTTTAAAGTCAAAGGGCACACATGAGTTCCTATGTATAGGAATATTGGTATTTAATCACTTAAGGTTGATATATAACCCCTTTCCACATTAATTTTAAAGCCAAAACGCACGCATGGGTTCCTTTATCAACCTTAAATGATTACTTAAAGTTGATAAAGGAACTCATATGTGCGTTTTGATATATAAACACTTTCAACATTTATTTTAAAGTCAAAAGGCACACATGAGTTCCTATGTATAGGAATATTGGTATTTAATCACTTAAGGTTGATATATAACCCCCTTTCCACTTTAGTTTTAATTTGATCAACCCTAAATAATCACTTAAGGTAGATAAAGGAACTCATGTGTGCGTTTTGATGTATAACCCCTTTCAACATTCATTTTAAAGCCAAAACGCACACATGAGTTCCTATATCAACCTTAAGTAATCATTCGAGGTTGATAAAGGAACTCATGTGTGCGTTCTGATATATAAGCCCTTTTCACATTAATTTTAAAGCTAAAACGCACACATGTGTTCCTATATCAACTTTAAGTAATCATTTGAGGTTGATAAAGGAACTCATGTGTGCGTTTTGATATATAAGCCCTTTTCACATTAATTTTAAAGCTAAAACGCACACATGTGTTCCTATATCAACTTTAAGTAATCATTTGAGGTTGATAAAGGAACTCATGTGTGCGTTCTGATATATAAGCCCTTTCAACGTTCATTTTAAAGCACGCATGAGTTCCTTTATCAACTTTAAGTAATCATTTAAGGTTGACAAAGGAACTCATGTGTGCGTTTTGATATATAAGCCCTTTCCACATTAATTTTAAAGCCAAAGCGCACACATGAGTTCCTATATCAACCTTAAGTAATCATTTGAGGTTGATAAAGGAACTCATGTGTGCGTTCTGATATATAAGCTCTTTCAACGTTCATTTTAAAGCACGCATGAGTTCCTTTATCAACTTTAAGTAATCATTTAAGGTTGACAAAGGAACTCATGTGTGCGTTTTGATACATAAGCCCTTTCCACATTAATTTTAAAGCTAAAACGCACACATGAGTTCCTATATCAACCTTAAGTAATCATTCGAGGTTGATAAAGGAACTCATGTGTGCGTTCTGATATATAAGCCCTTTCAACGTTCATTTTAAAGCACGCATGAGTTCCTTTATCAACTTTAAGTAATCATTTAAGGTTGACAAAGGAACTCATGTGTGCGTTTTGATATATAAGCCCTTTCTACATTAATTTTAAAGCTAAAACGCACACATGAGTTCCTATATCAACCTTAAGTAATCATTTGAGGTTAATATATAACCCCTTTCCACATTAATTTTAAAGCCAAAACGCACACATGAGTTCCTATGTATAGGAATATGAGTATTTGATCAAATTTCCGGGAGAAAAACGTTTTGAAATATTTTTAATATTTTGACTTTGTTTCAAAACAATATTTCTATGCATAGGAACTCATGTGTGCGATTTGGCTTTAATATTAATGCGGAAAGGGCTCAACTATTGCTACTGTTTATTGCACTGAAACTGAAGATGTCCCATACGAGTGGGTACGATACGTTGGCAGTTATACCAGTGACGCGGTTCCAGCCCGAAAGCCCAGGAGAAGATAGTAAAGTGTTATTGTCATCTTTTTTTACCATAACATTAATCGTTGGGAATTATGAATTTAATTGCGTGACGAAAATATTCAAGTTACATTTATGCGTGTCAAAAATCGCGAAAATATCATCCACATACCTAATCCAAACTCTTTGAAAACATTTAGCTTTATGTTTTAATTCAACTTCAAAATTACTTATAAACAACTCCGCTGTAAATGGAGAAAGACAATTGCCTAGCTGGTCCTTCTTTCTGTTCGTAGACTTTAACTTTAAATTGGAAATAATTTTGAGACATACATAGGATTGGGTTAGGTCGGGTCATCTCTTTTAAACGTATTTAATCACCACTCTTTGCTCGACATGATTCATTTTGACACTGACATGTGATTCTCTCGACCACAGGCGTCTACTGTAGACACACTTTAATAAATTCAAACTTGTATGTGTGTAGCGCTAGTTTATACATAATTAGTTACAATTGGATGTTCAGGTAAATAATTGTTTTGGTTTATAAATGAGTCAGGGGCGGATCAAAGAGCTCGGTATATGTTTACCATTTTACTTTTTAACGACAAATTTAAATAGTATTTTGTTTGAAAGGGCGCGCTTCTCAAGTTACATTTCGGCCCAAGAATTTTATAGAATCCATTTTAGGAAATGCGAAAGACAAAGTCTTGGTCAGTGAGAAATCAGGTATTTACGAAATTAAATATCTAGATTGCAATAAACAATATATAGGTCCGACAAAGCGATCGGGAGAAACCCTGTATAACGAACAGACGGCGCACATCATATTTAATCGACCTGAGAAATCTAGTGTATTAAAGCATGTGAGAATAATCATAACGAAACCGCGGATTGTTTGGATTTGGTTAAGAATGTATATAATTACCTTGAATTAGATATCTACGAAAGTATATTTATTTAAAAAAACAACAGAAACCATGTGTTAATCGCCGATAGAGGTCCGATCTCTTTCTCATGTCTGTTTCAGTTCATAGAAAAGTAATATTCGACCGACGATAAGATTAATTACCTGCTGATGTGATAAATACGTATACGGAATACGAAAATTATGGCGGAAAAGGGTTATATTAACCAACCTTGATTGATTAAAATATCATAGCGTTCGTAATATATCACATTTCAGAGCTATCTATCTTGAACTACTCTATAGTAAAGCTGTTTGTTGTGTTCCCAAATTTACATATTACAAAATAGGTCTATGCTGAAAGCTACTTCCCTAAATTGAGTAGAATTAACTTAATCTTATAGACGATTTGCATTTATGGTATTTATTACATAACATTTTCTATTCAAAATACTTCCTTTTCTTTTGTAAGATGCGCATAAGATAACACAGGTTATTAGACGCCAAATAAGATTTCTATTCGCGATCTTTTCCCCTTTATTGAAAGTTAATTACCTTTTGTTGGAAAGTTTTCCTCTCTTCGGAATTACATTAGCTGTTTACCGAGTTAATCTTTAATAATGGAGGTAATCATTGACAGAGACTCTGCGGGTCCACCCAGATCAAGATAATATTCCCGCGAGCGCGATGATCACCCGTTCACCTTACCCATTATTATAACGATTTCCGATTTCGGATCGTCGTCCTCGTCCCCCTACCCTTCCCACTTCCATCCCGCCCGAACTCTGGCTGTTGTCAATTTAAGGGAATTGTCTGGATTCAGTCCAGAGGTTATCTGATTCCACGTCGTAATTGTATAATTAATGGAGTCCGGGTTGGAGTTATGAGGTTACTTGGACGGAATAGCGGCTCGTCTAACGTTGTCCTTTAGTTGTTCTTCTTTACCCGACCACCTATCCGCCATCTCCCGAGGAAAACAGCAACCGTACGCAATATTAATCAATTCATAGGCTTATGTGACACGATGGTATTAAACAGAAATGTTCATTAATTACCGGCGTTACCATCTGTTTACTTGTCAAGTGCGAGCTAGCATTTAATAACTCAGTAGTCGGGAATGTGTCACCTAGAATGACTGGCGGACTGGAACTTAGCTTGATTGAGCCATTACCTTCGATGCAATTGAACTGTCATACATCAAGTGTTTGCTTTGTTGTGTAAAATATTGCAGGTTTATGAATGCACATGTAGGATGCGGACTGGTTATATATAGCCAGACATTCCTGATAAAATATAAGTGAAAAAAAGGAGGTAATTTCGCGTCATGTTTATGAGAGTTAGTTAATGAATACAAGATTTTAAATGAAGCTTATGGAAGTTTATGGAACACTTCAGGTACTTTATAAAACACAGCGGATGCTTCAATAAATTGGAGTAAAAAGTGTATTGGAGCAAGTACGTGGGCAAGGTGAAAAGTTCTCGGCCTTACAATGAAAGACTGCGATTTAAATTTAAAAAATGATTTTATTTTTCTACATAATCGCCCTTGAGTTCAACACACTTGGTCCTTCCCGGAAGTGAGAGTCTGGAAGGCTGTCAAAATATTCTTCTACGGTCCTTTCAACTTCTTCGTTGGATGTAAATCGCTTCCCAGAAACAAATTTTTTCAAATTTGGGAATAGATGGAAATCTGAGGGTGCCAAATCAGGAGAATAGAGAAGACGGCCGAGCAAATCGTACCCCAAATCCCGCATTTTTCCCATCGCTAATGTACCCTTGTGTGCGGGTGCGTTGTCCTGATGAAAAATGATTTTTATCTTCTTCAAACCAGGCCTCTTCTCGAAAATTTTGGCATCCAGCTGGCCAAGAAGGTTAGAGTAATATGCGCCTGTAATTGTTCTGCTTTTTTCAAGGTAATCAATTAACAAGATTCCTTTTGCATCCAAAAACACGCTGGCCATGACTTTTCTGGCAGATGCGATCGACTTCGCTTTCTTTGGCGCTGAATCATCGGCTTCCACCCACTGCTTCGACTGCTGTTTCGTTTCTGGGGTGTTGTGGTGAACCCATATCTCATCCATGGTGACAAATCGCCGCACAAAATCGGTCGTATTCTTGTTAAATTGGTCCAAACTGTGTCAGGTCGAGAACTTTTCACCTTGCCCACGTACACTGCTCAAAACAATTAGGGGATACTTGGAAAAATGGTAAAAGAATAAATAAATAAAGAATTAGCACCTCGCAAATATTTTTGTATTTAACTACAACGTTTTTAAAAAAGAAACCGCACGCATTGACATGTTTGTGCTTGTTTGTGGACATTGTAAAGCTAATAAGGCACTAAAATGGATAAATATCATTAAATGAAAACTCAATTATGACATTTTATAAGAAGTTTTATTGATAAGATGACGAAAAATCTATTGTTAATAATATGTATGATCCCCACGAACGGCAATAAAGATTTGTCATCTCATCGGCGTTGATTGAATTAGGACATCGAAAAATTCTTGTGGAATATTCCATTCTTCTATCAGAGCAATTTGAGGTTCCTGAATTGTATGCGGTGGCATATTTCTTGCTGCAACACGTCATCCCAAGCATGTTCGATAGGATTACCATCTGGAGAATTTGCTGGTCAGTCCATTCTATTGATTCTCAATTGTTCAATCCAGTTGTTCACGATGTTTGCTCCATGTGGACGAGCATTGTCATCAATTAAAATGAATCTTTCAGCACTAGCGCCAGCGTGCGGAAGATCAATGGGTCTCAAAATTTCATCCAGACACCTCTGAGTAATCAGGTTGCTATTCTGTATCACATAAAAGTTTGTATGACCTCCAGCGCTTATCCCAGTTCATACATTACACTTCCACTTTCATATTGCGACCCTTCTCGAACAAATTGGGGCTGATTACCTGTTCCAGGTTTACGTCAAATTAAAATACGGCTATCGTCTGGATTTAAGGCGAATCTGGGGTCGTCACAGAAAAATTCTTGTGCTCAGTTATCGTGATTCCAATTTCTATACTGCTCAGTCCATATTTTTCGCGACATTTTATGAAGAATAGTTAGTGGAACGCATACTAAGGCTCTTCGAGTATACATGCCAACGTTATTAAGACGATTTCTTATTGAGTTGATACTACTCTTCCCATAGTAGTAGTAAGCTCACTTCTAAGCTGCGTTGCGTTATGAGTGCGGTTTCTGCGCGCAAATACTGTTAGGTACCGATCATCTCTTGGTGTAGTAGATGCTGGGCGTCTTTGTCTTCATCTTCTCTGAAATCACACTAACTGCAAAAACTTCAGCAACAGCTTACTGTGTCCGTCCACCTTTCAATTGACCTATAGTCAAATCGCGTTGCCTTTCCATTGTTACTCGTAATTACAGTTAAAAAATTAGCTGTGATACAGAAAATGGTAAAATCTAACTGTAGTCGAGATCGCTCGCATACGCGCTTTTATATCTTTAAACACTGGCAGGTGCAGCGAAGTGCTGTACTAGTTGAAATCTGGCAATGCATTCTGTTTTTGAAACTATGGAAATAAATAAAAAATGTAATCACTTATTAAATGACCAAGTAGATTATATATACACACAGGTATATATATATATATATATATATATATATATATATATATATATATATATATATACCTGTATATATGTATATATATACCTGTGTGTGTGTGTACATAAATGTATATTTTTTATATCTTTAATATTGTATTATATTTTCAATTTAATTTTATTGACAATTCCAAGTTTATTGTATAACTGTACCTGTATAACCTTTTTGGATAATAAATGAATCTGAAACTGAATCTGAATAGATTTGAATCATTTTCCACTGTTAAACCACTATTTCATTGTAATTGTATGTTACTGCCACCTCGAAAATAATTTAGTTGACTAGAATATATTCAGTTTGTGTTAGATTTACCTTTTAGTCCGAAGAATATACAGTGGTGGCGAAACAATTGTTACTATTAATCTGGTACGTAGACTTCCGCGGTCGTGGTCCATACTATCTTCTTCTGGACTTCCGGGCTGGAACCGCGTCACTGGTTACTGACTGCATCAGCAGGGCACTTCTCAAAAAACAACATCAAAACCATCTTCAAACCCCATTCCAAATTATCTGACCCTTTTTCGGTAAAAGACCGTGATTCCTTAGAATCACCTGGTGTGTACAGGCTCGTGCGGCCGTGTATATATTGGTGAAACAAAACGGTCTGTCGGCACTCGTGTTACTGACCATGAGCGTTGTACTAGGTTGCTGCGCGTAGCTGGTTCTGCACTTGTCGAGCATAGGCTGGAAACCAGGCACCATCCAATTTAATTCTACCAAGATCCTATCCCGTACTAACCATTACTGTGGTCGCAAAATCCGCGAATCTATAGAGATCTCTAAGCACACCAATAACCTTAGCTGTGATGATTGGTAGCCCTTACACAACGCTTAGCAATCCTGCATCTCCAAACAACCCAACCGCAACCGTAACGCTCCATTGACACTCCAGTTTCAGTGCGGCAGATAGTAGCAGTAGTTGAGCCCTGAAGATGTCCCATACGAGTGGGTACGAAACGTCGGCAGTTATACTAGTGACGCAGTTCCAGCCCGGAAGCCTAGAAGAAGATAGTATCAATTGCTATTATTTTTCATTAAAGATGTTATTTGAAAATCAAACAACTGAGTTTTATGCTTAATTTTGTTATGGATTTTCATCCAGTAAATAACACATTAGTTAACTATTCTTGTTTGTCCTTTATAAATTACATATTTTCGTTTATTAATTATTTTAGTTTTACTGGAATGCTAGCCTGTAATTACAAGTTTGTTAGCGATTGAAAGCTTACTACATAAAGAATTTGGGGCTGACGACTGATCATCGTTGAAATTTACCAGTGTCGGCTTTCATTTGTATTTGGGTTTACTTAGTTCCCATGCACGGAAGTCTTTCAGATTATTTTACGGTACAACCACGTAACTTCGATTGTTTAACGTTAAATATTCATTATTTTGTTTTTAATTGACATCGATAACACGGGTCGATAAACTTGTTATTGTAGTAGCTCGCTTTTCGATTTTTTGCTTTACATTTTTTGATCGGTTTTCAATTCGAAATTGCATCGCATGATAGGCAGCAATCCTAAATGAAAACCAATTTCATTATTATTCGTTGCCGGCGGCTGTTTGAAAAATACAGTCGAATTACTTCAATCATCATTGCAGGTGAATAAAATTTTAGCATTTTCCATTTTTAGATATTGCAATTCCGTGCGCTCTCTTGAAAGGGATTGCATATTTTGTTTGCGAATTATTCGTTTGAAAATTAGTAATCGTACCTGAGCTTTTCCATTATGTATTCATCATGTATTGAACTAGACAATGGAGTAGCTTACCAGTGTAACGTGGCATGACGATGATGTTGGTAATAACAATGTCGTGTCCTATGATTTCCGAATGAAATTTATATTAATCACCGTTTATCATGTAACTGTCGAAAAATATACGATTCAAAAAGCGAAATTATTATCTATCACGACATTCTTTTCACTTATTGCTGGTAATTTTACGAAATTTCCGTTAAACATACAGCATTATAAAAATAACTTGGTTTCAAGAAAACGAAACCAGAATTTAAATGCGTGCATGAACTAGAAATTACGATAAAGTAAAGCAATTCAATGCAATTTTAAAATAATTGTGTATTTAAAGCCTTACCGTGCAAATACCAGGTTGTTCAATAAGTTTTGTCGTTCGATAAGAGATGGTGTAATTACGTTCGTCGTTTTATTTATTTAAAAATTGTACCACTTTTTCATGAAGACGTGTGAAGTTTTCTCATTTTATAATTTTTCATTCGCATATTCTCAGATGTTCAAAGTTGAAGTGTCACAGTATTTTTTTCCAATGGAAAAAATTGAATATCGTGCAATGATACAATTCGTGTCTTTGGAAGGTGATGCATCAAAACTGTTACACTCTCTATATATAATAATTTCTTATATCGTTTTTAAGATTAATTTATTTAATTTAAAATACAATTCGATCTTGAATTCCTAAATTATTATACTGTCATTATTTGTCCGGTCCTCGTATATATGATGCAGTGTCCACCGAAATCAGGTACCAAAGACTGTACTTGTTACCAACTTTTCACTGACTTCGATATCAATTCAGTTACATATATTGATTCCTAAATGCAATTCGCGATTCAAATACCAATCCCGATTTTCTTTCTTTTACACAGAATACACGTCTACTATTCTGTGTAGATAATTTGCTTAATGCTTATATTGAAATTAAAATCACAATTTTAATGTAGCTAATTTGTTTCCCGCCAAGTGGTAGCGTGCCTGTCCTTGTTTGCTATTGGTTAATTCAAACATGACCAATACCCCCTCAGTTATGGGGTCGGTTCCTTATAAAGCCATAGCCGTAAGAGAACAACCCTCTTCGCTTTTGTGTCGTCATCCAGACTACACGCGTCCTTCACGTGTTTGTGCCGCGAACCGTTTTCGCGCTTTTTGTGACTTCGTGTTTAATTTCGCGGACGCGGAAAATACACAGCTTCCTGATCCAGGATATATACATATACACAAACACGCAAGTACACGCATCGCCCGATGCACATTTTAATCTAACTCTTTGTATATTTTATTAAACAGCTAAATATCGTTAGACTTATCTTTTACTACAGCTTTGCTATTACGTTTATCATATTTTATTTGTTGCTCTTGTTCTTGTTAACTATCTCTATTTAACACATTCAAGCTTTAAGAATTAATTTAACTTTAATAAAATTTTAAAGGCATTCCTGTCATTTTATTTCCACTAATAATCTTTGTTTCAGCTTAGCACACGTCCTGGACTTTTGATGCTCATTGTACACAACTACTAATTATTAACTCCGTACATTAACATTGAAGTAACCGTCATTCATTTTCATTTTCGTCAAAGGAGGAGGTAATAAAACAAATTCATGAACGATTGTTAAAAGTGTATGAGGACTCTTCGCCTTCAATTAAAACAGTAGAAGGATGGGTTGCTGATTTAAACGTGGTCGTATTTGTTTTATTATATATGCGGTAGTTCTACTATTTCTACTCAAAAGACAAACATCAGTGTATTTATCAGGCAAGCCTATTTTTCGTATTTTAAAATGAAAATTGATAAATCAGAATAAATCTTGTGCCCCTCACAAAGGTGTGCAAGCAATCGAGAGTTGAGAGTTTGCGGATGTGGACCAAAGGAACACGCCATAAATTGCCATTTGGTACACTTATAATTTGTCGAGAGCCCAGATGGCATTCGAGTAACTGTTACTTTTGTATAGCGATATAACAAGAAAAGCAAATATAAAATAGTGTCCTAGTTTCCCGCCAGCTTGACACTCAGGGCCTTGTTCAGCTGAAAATCCAGTGCCAGTTTTCAAAGAATTACCCTCGTTCGAAATACATGTATACGAGTATGATCAAAGGGAGCCAACAATGAAAATTTCTGGAATGAAGATAACTCTGTTCGTAAAGGATTTGATCAGCATGAGTTAAATGATTTGGCGGGAGATCTTGGACTATCCAGAAAAGCTTCAAAACTGCCAGTATCAAGACTGCACGAGAAAAACTTTCTCGAAGAAGGATCTAAGTTATCCTATTTTCGATCAAAAGAAAGTGCATTTCTGCAATACTTTCAAAGCGACGGTGGATTTGTAGATCTCCATAGCATATATGGTTTAATAAAGGAGTTGGGGATTCCATCCTGTAAGCCAACTAAATGGCGACTATTCATGAATAGCTCAAAGTGAAGTTTGAAGTATGTCATCTTTCGCAATGGACATTTATTTGCTGCAGTCTCTGTAGGCTATTAAGTTTGTTCGTGTGAAGACAAAGTGAGTGATTGCTTTGCTTCAATATCATATACACAAATGGATTCTCTGTGTTGACCTCGAAATGGTCTATTTCCTTCTTAGCCAGCAACGCAGATATACTAAGTGTTCCTGTTTTTGTGTATGTGGGACAGCAGAGCTCGTGAGAAGCATTGAGCGCAGTCGAATTAACCGTCAAGATCTTATCTCAAAACTGATGATTAGCCATTTTCCATCTTTGCGTTAAAATTGGGCCTCATGAAGCAATTTGTTAAAGTTTTGCCAACTAACTGAAGGTTGATATATAATCCCTTGCCACATTAATTTTCGTATTCTGTATACGTATTCCGGCAACTAAGTTGTCATCATCAGCAGATAATTAAAAAAAAACAAACTCCGTATGCGATCCGTACCTTTGAGAAATGTACACCGAGCTCCATCAAAATTACCTTTTGTCAACTAAACTATTTCAAATATATCAATTCGGCACTTCCTAGCCTGTCTTTTGAAAAGACAAGGGCCGGTGTGTTCTGAAGGCTCGGCAGCTCGTTAAAAATGAACATCTCATCAGAACAATGACAATTCCTTAGTTTGCATTCAAAAACCTAGTCAAAGACTCTCTGAAATACACGGACACAGAGTTACAACGCAATTGTCCGGCAACTCACGAAGAGCTACAAAACACTTGGTTACAATATGAGTAACAAATTGTAGTCTTGAAGTCTTGAAGACGATCCGGGTGGAGGACGTCCAAAAAGTGTATCGACATTAAACATCGTAGCAGAAATATAGGATATGGTTTTGGAAGATCGTCGATTAACCGAGAGAGAATTAGTTGAAGCTAGACATCTCATTAGGCAGTGTGAGCAATATTTTGACTGAAGTTAAGCAAGCATTAATATCCTCGTCGCTTAAATAGTTTAAGGTGTTAGAACGCAAACTTCGGGTAGGAGAAAGCAACAAGATTAAGACTGGTCCCAGAAAATAAAATTTTAAAAAAATTATTGATTTTCCTTTCCAATATATTTTTTTTATTTTGTGCTGTGCATTGTGTATAGTATAAACAGATAATTTATGAATATTACAAATCAGTTATTGCAAGAAAATAGAAAATATCGATTCCAAGAGGAATAACGTATGAATTCATACATACATGTACGTTTCCGGGAATTTACGCGGTATCGAAAATCGTATAATTGGGTTAATAACTGCGTACGCCACAACGATAGATAAATCGAAAATACAGGTACAATTTGGACGAACGAACAACGGTAATATCGCAAACGTTTAAGGCATAAATCATTCAGAAGGACGTATGAATTAAGTTAGAAGGTATAAAAGGGATATGTGTAATTTCGGATAAGGTTGTTTGTGATTTATTTTCGCTGAATGTGTTTCGCAATTAATCCCGTTAACCTAAATTAAAATCGTAAATTAAAGTTATTACACAAATATATACATATACATGTCACAGCTAGGGTCTGCTCATCTTTTAATTTATGAACATATTCTTGGTAAATACACAATCTATTTGTATACTATATAGGGTTCTACAAAGGGTACTAGGAAAGTTTGCAATACAGCTTCGTTTATTTAATTTTTTCAAAGTAATTTCCTGTACACTCAACACACCTCTCCATCCTCCGAAACCAATCTTTAAACCAGTTCTGCCAAGTTTCACTAGTGAGTAAAGCACACTTGTTATCCCAAGCCCACAGAAGGCCTTCGTCATTGGAAAACCGCCACCCTTTTAGCTACATTTTCGCATGCGAGAACAGAGCAAAGTCGCATGGTGCAAGATCTGGACTGTAGGGAGGGTGCTTGAGAAGTTTCAATCCTGTCGTGGTCAAATATTCGGTACAGGCTTTGGCGTGGTGAGCTGGAGCATTATCGTGATGGGGGAACTAGGTGTCCATTCTCGACTTTGGACGCGGGTTCTTCATAGATCCGATGACTTTAGGCAGGCACTGTTATATATACCACTTAGCTGTGACTGTCTTCTGTGTGTCCAAAACGACGCGTTTCACAATTTCACTAGATTTGAAAAATACAGATACCACTTTCTTCTCTACAGATCGGGATTTTCTGATAATTACGGGTGTATCCTCATCATCAAAGACCCAAACTTTGTTTTGAACTTTAGTCAGCACATCGTAATAGCACAGCCAAGTCTCGTCACCTGTTACGATGTTGTTGACATACCGAGATTGTCTCTTATTAAACTTTTTTAGCATCTCCCGGTACCAAGTCACACGTCGTATCATCAGCTCTTCAGTCAGTCGATGTGGCACTCAGAGAGAACAAAGTTTCTTCACGTGCAAATGATCATGCAGAATCGAACGAATTGCTGGTGCATTTCGGCCTGACGTACCCTCTATCTGTTGGTAGGTCACTCGCGTGTCCTCGCCAAGCATTTTCCTCACAGTAGTAACATTTTCCTCCGTAACTGACGTTCGTGGCTTTCCTGGCCTCTCAGCATTCTCCACAGTTAAATTTCCCCTTTGGAATTCCTTATACCGCCTGAATATCGTTGTGCGATGTGGACAAACATCCCCTAGTGCAAGTGTCATTTCGTCGAATCACTGGTCTATGTTTAAACTACGCACGAAATTGTAACGCAAAACTGCCTTCATCTCATTTCGTGACCACGATGCCATCGCCAACACTTACACAGGCAGCTTTCTACGATTCATTGTTGCGTCATATTTCAAAACTTTCCTTGTACCTTTTGTATCTCTGTTCACGTCAGCATATGTTAATCGCCTATTTGGCTATGAAATTAGTAATGAAGGAAATTAGTTGCCATCTCTAAAGTGACGGCATAAGCATTCGTGTAATCTAATTGCAAAAAGCAGAATTTATCTCATTTGAGTGATGGCAAACTAATATAGGGTGTTTTAAAACAACGTTTAAAAATTTTAAAGGTATTTAGAACATGTCTTAATATATATTTATTCGCCGATGAATCGTTTACGAAAAAACAGAGATAGGGTAGCTTGAAGGCTCACATTACGAGGGTGATACCAGAAGAATAACGGATTTGTGAGCTTGTGCATTGTCTTGATGAAACAACGCTTTCTTTTTAGTCAAATGCGGCCGTTTTCACTTAATTTCTTCGCTCGAACATTGCAATTATTTCGCATAATACTCGCCGTTGACAGTATTTTCTTTTTCAAGATAATCAATGAAAATTATTCCACGCGCATCCCAAAAAACCGATGCCATGACCTTTCCTGCAGATGAAACGATCTTCGCCTCCTTTGGAGCTGGTTCTCCTTTTTGAGTCCATTGTTTTGATTGTTCCTTTGTCCCGGGTGTGAAATAATGGACTCATGTTTCATCCACAGTTATGAAACGGCGCAAAAATTCTGCTTTGTTGCAGTGAAATTTCTCTAAACACTCAATTAAAACATCTTCACGACACTGTTTTTGCTCGAGTGTGAGCAAACGCGGTACCCATCTTGCACACAGCTTTCTCATGTCCAAATTTTCAGATAATATGCAATGTACTGCACTTTTTGAAATGCCTATTATGTCCGCTAGCTCGCGCACTTTCAGCCGACGATCATCCATTACCCCCATGTAGATTTGCGTCACTATTTCTGGAGTCGTCACCTCATTTAGTCGACCACTGCGATGCTCGTCTTGGCAGCTCGTACGGCCTCCTTTAAACTCTGTTACCCAATATTTCACTGTTGTAAACGAAGGAGCAGACCCACCCAGAGTATAATCCAGTTCAGCTTTCATATCGGTTGGGCTGAGGCCTTTCAAATAAAAGTATTGTATCACGTAACGATGACCAATTTCCTCCATTTTTACGGATTCACTGGAAACTTTCATTATTGATGGCTGCCGAACAAATACTAAACAACGTGGCGTCTTCAAACTTAAAACATATGTTTTATAGATTGTGTACTTTCTAATATAGTGATATTTTTCAAACAACTACCGCCATGTCTGGGTCAGACCGGGTACTTATGGGACACCTTCGCATCTATTACTTTCATTTCATTCATTAAAACATCCTTGAAATTAGACAGTATTCTTTTGTTCTTTTAATTTGAGTTAGTGGCTGTGTAATCTATGAATAAATATTTAACTTGCTATGTTAGTTTACTAGTTACCATAAACATATGTTTACAAAAAGTAAATGGAATTAAATGTATTGGGTTTAATTAAAGTGGTCAAATATTTGCGAGGATGCGGTAAGTTTGATGGACCGTTAAAAGACCAATAAGGGTGGCATCGGTAGAGTTCATGTCAGAGAACATTTATGTACACGTACAGACAAACATTCATAAGCTTATTGAAGAACATTTTGCGAAAACCACACATCCAAAGAAGCTTTTTCTAAATAGCAAATATTTCTTTCAAACGAAATCTGTATATCGTAACGTATAGTTCTTGTCATCGAATATTCATTTATTAAGAAAAATACATTAAACGTTTATTATCAGTAAATACGAGTATAAATATAACATCGAAACAGATAATTTCGTTAGGTTAATGAGTATCAATAACTAAGTCTTTAATATCTTTCCGATAAAAAAAGTGAGGTTAAGTTAAAAGAAAAGATAGAAGAAAAGCTTTAATTCATTAGCGAAGATCCAATGTCGCCCTAATATCCGGTACACGGCGATGTTGGAGAACAGAGTAGGTTTTGCGTGCGGCAAAGAAACGATTGGATTAATTGTTTCCAGTCACTTGAGTGCGTTTGATATTGGGGCGGGCTCCACTAATGGGTAATTGTCATTTAATGGTGTTAGGTATCTCTCCGTTTCGACGATTACTTGTTAAAGATGATCAATAGACGGCACGAGGGAATATGTCCCACAAAACTATGACTATTGTTGATACATATTTTTCTTTTGGAATTAAATATTGAAAATATTGGAAACTAAAACATAAAAGAAACATCAAACATGGTTTTAATTATGTAATATACAATAAAGTAATAAATACATTAATGTACGAGGATAGTTTGACAAGTAGTGAGAATGACACATATGTACGGGGCGCTCTAATTGATAAAACAAATGCACTGTAATTGAGGTTGCCTATTTATATGTTTACATTCCGATATTTAGATAAATCGGTTGATTAGTTTATTTTTGACAGCTGATTGAGGAAGAAGCAACACGTCGTTTTGATAAAATGGAAAAAGCAGAGTATCGTGCGGTGATTAAATACTTCGTAATTAAGGGTATGAAAGCTATCGAAATAAAAGATGAGTTACGGGAAACATTAGGTGATCCGCTCCATCATCTGACACAATAACACATGGATCAATAAGTCCCGAGACTAACAATGAAAACAACATTTTTTTTGCAATTTTTTTTTTATTCATCAACATAATCACCTTTTAGGGTGATACAATGGTTCCAACGCTTTTCCAATTTTTCAATACCATGTTTATAAAAAAATTTATCTTTCGCTTCAAAATAAGCTTCAGTTTCAGCGATGACCTGCTCATTTGAGCCAAATCTTTTTCCCTGGAGCATTTTTTTAAGATCAGCAAAGAGCCAGTAGTCACTGGTGGCTAAATCTGGCGAATATGGGGGGTGGGGAAGCAGATCAAAACCCAATTCGTTCAATTTTGCCATTGTTTTCATCGACTTGTGGCAGGGTGCATTGTCTTGGTGAAAAAGGATTTTTTTTTCTGCATGTGCGGTCGTTTTTTTGCGATTTCCTCCTTCAAAAGTACCAGTAAGTCAATATAATAATCACTGTTGATCGATTTACCTTTTTCGAGGTAGTCAATGAAAATCACGCCATGTGTATCCCAAAAAACTGACGCCAGGACTTTGCCAGCTGACTGCTGCGTTTTCGGACGTTTCGGACGGTTTTCGCCAGCTGTGCGCCACTCAGATGACTGCCGCTTCGACTCTGGAGTGTAGTGATGTATCCATGTTTCGTCCATGGTCACGTAACGACGCAAGAAATCTTTTTTGTTGCGAGTAAATAGCGATAAACAGCTTTCTGAATCATCGACTCGTTGCTGTTTTTGTTCCATCGAAAGCAATCGCGGCACCCACTTGGAAAAAACTTTTTTCATGCTCAATTTTTCATGAAGGATAGTAAATACACTTCCATATGATATCTGTGTCATCTCAGCAATCTCACGGAGCTTCACTTTACGATCTTTCATTATAATTTTTGTCACTTCACTCACATTTTCCGGTGTAACGGCTTCCACAGGTCTACCCGACCGTTCCGCGTCATTTGTGTCGGTACGACCACGTTTAAACTCGGCAAACCACCGACAAATCGTTGCTTTTGATTGACAAGAGTCCGGGTAACATTTTTCAATCCATTGTTTTGCTTGCGTGGTGTTTTTACCCATTAAAAAACAATGTTTTATCAGAACACGAAACTCGGTTTTTTCCATTGTTTAAACAAACTACAAAACGACTTTACTCCAACCTCGATAACTCAGCTGTTTCTGGTCCGATCGACTTAAAATTTTGACACGTTTCAAGCAAAGGTTAGTACTCTAGAAAGACGTGGTTACTGGTTTACTACGAGCGCCATCTATGGGTTAGTCTCGGGACTTATTGATCCATGTGTTAAGTAGATGGGTAAGTGAATTTAAACGTGGTAGAACAAGCTGTGTTGGTGAAGCGCGCTCTGGAGCACCAAAAATGGTGACTTCTAAGGAAATGATCCAAAATCCATAATATTATTACGCAAGATCGACGACTCAATGTGAGAGAGATAGCAGACATGGTAAACATTTCAACAGAACGCATACACCACATTTTAGCGAAAGAATTGGGCCTTTCCAAGCTTTCGGCAGGATGGGTGACGCGATTGCTTACGACTGATCAAAATTTGACTCGTTTGCGCATTTCCAATGAGTGTTTGGACCTTTATAAGTGAAATCCGATTGATTTTTGTAGGCAATTTGTTACTTGCGATGAAACTTGGATACACTACAGTACACCCGAAACTAAACAACAGTCGAAACAATGGTTAGAACGCGGTTCTGCACTTCCAATGAAAGGGAAAACTACTTTATCGGCAAACAAGGTGATGGCATCAATATTTTGGGATTCAAAGGGCATTTTGCTCATTGATTACCTTCAGAAAGGTGCCACAATAAACGGATAATTTTATGCAGAACTTCTACAAAAATTAAATGTTGAGATTCGTGCTAAACGGCAAGGAATGGCAAAGAAAAAGATTCTGTTTCACCAAGACAACGCTCCCTCGCATACCAGCACAGTTGCGATGTCCAAAATCCACGAGTTGCATTTCCAATTAGTACCGCATGCGCCTTATTCGCCGGATTTAGTCCCTTCCGACTTCCACCTTTTGCCAAAATTGAAAACGGCACTAGGTGGAGCTTATCATCTTCGTAAATGAGTATTTTGCAAACCTTCCGGAATCGCATTTTAGAAATGGCATAAGGGCATTGGAGCACCGTTGGAATAAATGTATTGCTCTTTTAGGAGAATATATTGAAAAATAAAAATCATTTTGTATTTAAAAAATTCGTTTCCATTCTCACTACTTGTGAAACTAGTAAAGCAGCACTTTTCAAGCACAATTCTCATCGCGTCTCCCCCCCCCCCCTCCCCCACTGACTCCCTCTTATCTAACCAATCTTCTATTGAAATCATACTATATTTGCAATATTAGTGACTATTTCAATGTGTTTTGGCGCTAAGGCTACACTTGTGTCTCGATCTCTTTTTTTCCCAAATATCGTATTATTCAGTGCATAATATATTTTTGTGGCTCTCCATAGTTTGTTTGCGATGTCTAAATCTTCCCATCCACCGATATCATAACTCCTAGGTATTTATATATTGTTACTCGCTCTATTTGTTGTCCCTTGCATTTTATATCCTCTCCATCCACTGTTGTTTTCTGATTTATTGTCCTATAATTAGTTTTTCCTGCCTTTCCGTGATAATGCAGTCAGTGTCGTAGACTTAATTACATTACCACGAAAGGGCAGGGAAAACTAAATAGTGTTGGAAACATGAAAGTTTGCTGGTGTATTAATAACGCTGCAAAATACGAACATATACCGGCATTTGTCTAATTCATCGGTAGTTACATGTGTTGAAGAAAGAAAGGTCGCAAAAGTTCTTCTAATAGAGTTTCGCGTCACGTAAAATACAGATAAAAAAGTGTTTCGACTTTTAACTTATGAAGTTTGACTTTTCTACGGCTCCGATATTGTTATATTCCTTGTATTTTTACGCTGTTATTTGTCATTGTTTAAACAGCTAATTTATAATATTTATTTCATCTTTGCAAGTTTGCACTTAGGTAACCTACGTGGGCAGCTTTCACATTTGTTATTTACAGGTTAGGTATAGACATGCGATATGCACGTCTTGAATCTAATTGTTAAGGCTATTTATAAGTTATTGCAATATTTCGAAGTTTAAAAATGCAACGGAGACGTATTAATAAATCGACTGTTAGTGATATTCGGCGTTATCAACGCACGAGCAGTTTAAGAGATCCGACACGTTCAGGTCGTAAGCGACTAACATCTCGCGTCGACAATGAACACGTAAAATTGCTGAGTAAACGAAATGGGAGACTGATAGCACCCGAAATCGCCGCAGAAATAAATCACGACCGTGCAAGGAAAGTTTCTGTTACTACAGTGAAAAGAATATTAAAGGCTGCAAATTTTCACAGCCCCATTGCTGTAAGAAAACCCTTACTTCGACGGGGAAGTAGGCAAAAAGGTCAACAATGGGCAGAAACACCCAGAGATTGGACACTGGATGACTGAAAAAGGGTCCTATGGACTGAGAAATCAAAGTTTGAAATGTTCGGACAATCAAGGCGTGTTTTTGTAAGAAGAGCGAATTGTCAAAGAATGCTGTGGGATTGTATAGTGCCAACCGTCAAACAAGGAAGAAGTTCAGTGCTTGTTTGGAGTTGTTTTTGCTACGCCACCATAGGGGATTTGAAGCGAATCGAGGGTATTTTGCGAAAGGAAGGCTATATAGAAGTATTGTAAGAAAATATAATACCATAGGGGTTCAATGTGCGAAAATTTGGTGTTTATGTAGGACAACGACTCCAAACACTCATCTGTAATATATAAGAATTTCTTAAATAGCGAACAAAACAATAATACCTTACAAATAATGACATGGCCATCGCAAAACCCCGACCTAAACCCCATAGAATTGTTATGGGATGAATTTAATAGGAGGGTCTGCAATCTGTGTCCTACCTCAACTAATTACTTGTGGAACATACTGCGGGAAGAATGGAATGGTATACCGAATGGAGTCTTTGAAAAACTTGTGAAACGGATGTTTCGAATACGGTCTGTTCTTCGCGCAAAAAGAGGTAACTTTGATGAGCGGAATGTTTAAGAAATCTTTGTTTATTTAACGTCAGAATTACTTTAATTTTTATTACTACACTTTATAAACATCTATAAACAATAATGCACTTATAAATTATAAGTTTTGACATAAATTAGTTTTACTGTTTTCCCTTTTTTTAAATTTATTCATGTTTCCGAACTAATATGGACGGCAGTGTATATACAATATACGAAGGCACCAATCAACTACTTTTCAGGAATAGATGACTCTTAGAAAGTATACGCAAATAATTTTAAACAGTTTATTTTATTATTAAAAAGGTCTGTTTAAAATAAAATACAAAATTATTCTACAGGGCGAGGCAGAATAACGAGCGATTTTAAAAAGCCCGCGATTCGCACCGTGTCATTCGGAGGTGGTAGGGACG
This sequence comes from Dermolepida albohirtum, assembly GCA_031893035.1. Classification (NCBI taxonomy): domain Eukaryota; kingdom Metazoa; phylum Arthropoda; class Insecta; order Coleoptera; family Scarabaeidae; genus Dermolepida; species Dermolepida albohirtum. The sequence continues at coordinate 70,764 of JAVIWB010002065.1, forward strand.
CTAACGGCCATGTTTCCTTGATATTAGCATTTAGTAACAATGGAGCGTTGGGCCCCTCAACAGCGTGCGTACGCTGTTAAGGCGTTTTATGAAAATGATAATTCTTAAATGCGCGCGCGTCGTGCCTCTCGAAATCATTTTAACATTAATCGCAATCAACCGGTGTCGTCTGCCTGTGCCATTAAAAAATGGGTTAAGAACTTTGAGGAAACTTCGTCAACGACAAAAAAGAAACCTGGTCGGCCAAAATCGGTGCGTACGCCCGAGAATATCGACCGTGTAAGAACTGCTATTGAGCGAAGCCCGCGTCGTTCAGCTCGCTGGCATAGTACTACACTTGGGATTTCAAACCGAACTGTCAGACGAATATTACACAAGGATCTCTACCTTCATCCATACAAAATTCAAATCGTACAGGCTCTTAAAGGCACGGATTATGTGAGTCGCCAACGATTCTGTGAAGAGTTTCAGATTTAATTAATCAACATAAGGATATTGTAAACAACTTATGGATGAGTGACGAAGCCCATTTCCATTTGTCCGGTTACGTCAAAAAGCAGAACTTTAGATACTGGAGTGACGTAAATCCTAGACAAATGCATCAAGAACCCCTTCACTCCACAAAAGTTACTGTGTGGTGCGCTATGTCTTCATCGGGGATCATAGGGCCTTAATTTTTTGAAAATGCTCGTGGCAATGCTATGATAGTAACCTCACAAAAATACGCCGACATGTTGGAAAACTTTTTTGAACCACAGTTTGCACGCTACGAAGTTAACAAGGAAACATTTTTTCAACAAGACGGAGCAACCTCCCATACAGCCAGAGTAAGCATGAATATTGTTAACAGATTATTTCCAAATCATGTGATTTCTCGAAATGGGGACATCACCTGGCCTCCCCGTTCACTGGACCTCACACCGTGCGACTTTTTCTTGTGGGGGTACTTAAAAAGTAAAGTGTTTCAAGATAACCCACCACAAACAATTCAAGCCCTGGAAGAACGGATCCGACAGGAAGTGGAAAACATTCCCCTAGCAATGCTGCAAAATGTAATGAATAGTTTTAAAACACGATTGGAAGAATGTGTACGCCTGAACGGATGTCATCTTTCCGGAGTTATTTTTAAAAAATAAAATAATTAATGCTTTTTTATGTTCTTTGAGAAAATAATGAATTTATTCCTAATATTGTTTTTCTTGTTTTTTACAGCCTTTTTAAAATCGCTCGTTATTCTGCCTCACCCGTTATCATATATAACTTATATATAACTTATATATTTTCTTAATTTTCACGGTAAATATAGACCAATTTAACTGTCTCGAACATAATACAAATCAAATACGTCTGGATGGAACGAAAAAAAATTCAATTATTAAATTTCAACTGAAAATTAGACTTTTGTTTCTTGTCAATTGTTAACGAAGTAAGTTTTTTAGGATTTCAAGCAAAGATTATTTTTTTACAAGTTCTATCTTGGTTCTTGCAAAGCAAGAACAACCAAATATTAAATTTTAATGAATTTAAGAAGGCCATTCACGGTTACGTGCGCGATATTAAATCTCAGTTTTCAAAGTTAAACTGATTCCGTTTGAACTCCCTTTCTTTCTTCTTGTCAAACGAAAATAACAACTTCAATTAATTATTAATAATTTCCTTTTTAATTATGGCAACGGAGAGTTGGTAGCATCACGAACGATCCGAAAATTATAATTGGTGTTTAGCCTTGTATCTAATTAATTATTTTGGGGAAATATTCCAAAAGTAATAAATTTGAGAACGATATAAATTCATACGCGCGATAGAGAAAAGGATTGCCTGTTACGTGAAGAAGGTACGAGTAAAAGGAAATAAATAACAACAGCTACCCAAACCTACCTGTGGTCGCGTTTAAGAATTCCACCCGGCTTTGAGATACAGGGGTAGATTCATAATAATAGAGATGATATAAGGTTTTCCAATAGGGATGATATGATTTTGAAGTGACATTTCGGCCATTTGTAATATGTCATGATCTGTCATTTGTTTTTCATTGTATTCAGTAGTGTTTACAATTTCATCATAGAGAGATATACGCAAGAACAACGTTTACAAATTATTCAGTTTTATTATCAAAATAATCGTTCTCCAATTGCAACTTTTCGTGCGCTTTTGTCATTTTATGGTCGTAATAATCGTCCAAGTGTGCTCGCTATTCGTCATATTGTTAAAAATTTTGAAGTTACATTTTCTTTACATAATTTTCAAGTGCCAATAAGACAAAGAACCACTCGAAGTAATGCAAATGTTGCTGCCGTTCAGGCAAGTGTTACTGAAGACCGTAATTTGTCGATTCCAAGACGTTCTCAACACTTGCGACTGTCTCAAACCACAACCTGGCGGATTTTGAGAAAGGATTTGGATTTGCATCCCTATAATATTGTTCTCACTCAAGAACTGAAGCCATTGGTCCACCACAAACGTCGTGAATTTGCTGATTTTGCCTTGGAACAACTTGAAAACGATAAGGATTTTTTTAAGAAAATCATCTTCTCTGACGAGGCTCACTTTCATCTGGATGGTGTGGTAAATAAACAAAACTGTCGATTCTGCTGCGAAGAAAATCTACAAATTATTTATGAAAAACCATTACATTCACCTAAATTGACAGTTTGGTGTGGTTTTTGGTGTGGTAGAATTATCGGTCCGTACTTCTTTCAAAATGAAGCTGGTAACACCGTTACTGTCAATGGAGAGCGGTATAGATTGATGATAACCAACTTTTTATGACCGACATTGGAAGAAGTTGATCTTGCCAACATTGGTTCCAACAAGACGGGGCTACGTGCCACACAGCAAATGCAACAATAGAATTATTGCGAGAAAAGTTTGGAGATTCGATTATTTCAAGAAATTGTGATATTGAATGGCCTCGAAGAAGTTGTGATTTAACACCATTAGACTATTTCTTGTGGGGTTATTTGAAGTCATTGATCTATCGAAATAAACCAGACTCTCTTCTAGCTTTACAGGTCAATATTGAACGTGACATTCGTGACATACGACTAGATTTAGTGGAAAAAGTGCTCGAAAATTGGGTTCATCGAATTCGTTCCTGCAGAAAAAGTCGTGGAGGCCATTTGAATGACGTTTTATTTAGAAGTTAATTGTATCTATTGTACTTCACATTAAATAAAAAACTTTTGAATTTTCTTAAAAATAAGTGTGTTTTTTTTTTAAAGAAATCATATCACTCTTATTGGAAAACCTTGTATATGCACTAGTCAAAGACCGGACAACCACTAAAGCAAATTATCAAAATGTATTCCAATGGGCGGACCACAATAAATTTAGAAAGGTCGCAGTGAAGCAGGCTCCGTGGTCAGCAAAATGTGCTGCCCTGCAGTACCTAGCGTTCTGCGCTGGGCAAGAAGCTGATCATTTATGAAATGTCTTAAATCTAATGTCCGAGATATTCGCGATTTTTTGACAAAAAAAATGCTGTTTTTGGACCAGTAACTCCGAAACTTACTTTGAAAAGTTGACGTTTCTTCAGTGTCGGAACTTTCTATCTCTTTTCGTTCCCGAAATATTCGCGATTTTTACATCTTCATAAACAATAAAATTCAAGCAGGAGTACGAAGGGTAACTAGAAAAACGTTCCACTTGACAATGAAATGTACCATTTTTTTGATAATTTCATTTTTAATATAATCTCCCTTAACTTGATCACGTCTGCGCCACTTGTCCTACAACAACATTATTCCATCAGAAATGATACCTGTTGGTCTTCAAAATAGCCATTAACTTCCTTCGTCGAACTGGTTATCTGCAAAATGACGTTTTCTGAGATGCTTTATCAAATTTCTAAATAAAATTCGATCTATATGATTCAAAGAAGTTACCCTCGCGGAGATAGGTTGAATTTCGTTTACATTGTGAACTCACGCGTTTTTATATACATGTATATACGAGCGTAGTCCAAAAGTACCCGATCCAACAAAGAAAATACAAAAATTTTGTAAAGAAATATATTTATTTTTCAACATAATTTCCTTTCAGTTCTATACACTTTTTTCAGCAATGTTCAATAAGTTTGATACTCTTTGCTCCTCAAAATAGCCATTAACTGCCGACATCACTTCTTCATCGTTGGAAAATCTTTCACCACTTTTTTCAAGTTCGCGAACAGGAAATAATCCGAAGGGGCTAAATCTGGCGAATAGGATGCATGAGGCCGCAATTCAAACTTTAAGTCACTAATTTTGGCAATTGTAATAACGGATTTGTGAGCGGTGCATTGCCTGGATGAAACAATACTTTCTTCTTAGCCATTTTTGCTTGATTTCTTCGCTCAAACGTTGCAATACGTTGATAGTTTTTCCTTTTTCAAGATAGTCAATGAAAATTATTCCACGCGCATCGCAAAAAACCGATGCTATAACCTTGCCTGCAGATGAAACGGTTTTCACCTTCTTCGGAGGCGGTTCTCTCTTTTGAGTCCATTGTTTTGATTGTTCTTTTGTCTCGGGTGTGAAGTGAAGGACGCATATTTCATCCATGGTTATAAAACGGCGCAAAAAATTCTGCTTTGTTGTTGTGAAACTTCGCTAAACACTCAATTGAAATATCTCCACGACACTGTTTTTGCTGGAGTGTGAGCAAACGCAGCACCCGTCTTGCACACAGTTTTCTCATGTCCAAATTTTGAGATAATATGCGATGTACCGCACTTTGAAATGCCTACTATGTCTGCTAGCTCGCGCGCTTTCAGTCAACAATCATCCAGTATCGATTTGTAGATTTTCTTCACCATTTCTGGAGTCGTCACCTCATTTGCTCGACCACTACGATGCTCGTCTTGGCAGCTCGTACGGCTTCTGCCACAATATTTCACTGTTGTAAACGAAGGAGCAGACTCACCCAGGGTAGAATCCACTTCAGCTTTTATATAGGTTGGTCTTCAAACAAAAGTAATGTATCACGTAACGATGACCAATTTTCTCCATTTTTACAAATTCACTGAAAACGTTCACTATTGATGACTGCCAAACATATACTAAACAACGTGGCGTCTTCAAACTTGAAACGTATACTTTATAGACTGCGTACTTTCTAATACAGTGATATTTTTCATACATCTACCACCATATCTAGGTCAGGCTGGATACTTATGGGACCATCCTCGTGTATACATATAACGACTCCTTTCTGACGCAAACCTGAATGTTTTTGGTCAGTAGACCGACATATGCATTATTCTGTAGTCTTGGGTACTTTTTTCGTATGTATTTTATTAATTGTTGGATAATAAATAAATATTATTGTATTTTTTCTAAGCATATATGTACAGTAATTAAAAATTTTTAAAATCATTTAAGGGTGACACTATTTCAAGTGCAAGCAGTATATTTTATGGGCAAGTACGGGTTATAACATCCACCATAGTAATATTTGACACGTGGTTCAAACTTAAATTTACTTTCACTATATAAGCGCTCATATTACAAGCACCATCACGTTACAAAGTTCGCTTGTCATAATAAATACATATGGTTCTGCCATGGCAACTAATTTAATATTTACTTACTACTTAACAAACCGTAATAAAACTTGGTAGAAGATGCGTTACACCACGAATTCTAGAGCATCCGCGAGAGTATGCGTGTAGGCATCAAGCCGATGTTTTCCGCATGGAACAACGCCATCTATTCTTCAGCGAAAATTAAATTTTCCCCTACTACCTCATGTTTACATTCACCTAGGAGACAATTATGTTCAGAGGTAATTTAATAAATACGTCTTGAGTGTCAGCAGGACCTCTCTCGTCCGCATTCTTATTTAGTTGTGAAGCACCTGAAAGGGGCTCGTAAATTCATTGAGGGCTGCACGTCCACCTCCTTCTCTCCGTCATATTTCTCCCAAAAACTTCATTTCGTGCGATTCACGTCATTTTCATTGGCTTCCTCTGTTTCGTTCCTCCTCTAACGACCTGACATGTACGCAGATCTGTAGGCAGGAGAGAAGATAAAGATGTAGATGGGTAAGTTAGGTAGGCGCTGCGAAATCCATCATACTGACGTATATTGCACCCGTGCTTGGAGAAAATGCCGATTTTCCTCTTTCAAGATCCGAGGGGATGGATAATGCTTCATCTCTCTTACCTGTCTAGTGACGCTTATGTTGTGGAATATTTGTCCTTGCCCTGTATATGGCGGTAATAATGTCAGGATTAAAAGGAAAATGGAAAAAAATTCTTGTTTCCATATTCTAGGCATGTAAATATATATATTGTTATGATATCCAGGAATGACAGATAATGTTATAAGAGAAATTAGTTTCAATAATAAGCATTTGACAAGGATAATGAAACCCCTTTCCTCAATAATTTTCGTATTATGTATACGCATTTCGATTACTAAGTTGTGTTCATCGAAAGATAATTAATCACAGTCTCACACCTGAATCTGCATAAAATCAAGACCGTATCAGACTTTCGCTATTTTTTAATCGATTAATTATCTGCTGATGATGACAGCTTAGTTGTCGAAATACGTATATAGAATACGAAAGTTATTGTGGAAAGGGGTTTCATTAAGCTTTTAATGACAAAGCATTTGAAACAGAACGGATACATATACGAAAAAAATTAGACACCTATTGCAATGGGTATTTTTGAAGTTGCATGAGAACTATCGATATTGATAATTATTGTTTGACAGCTGATAATGTCAAACTGAGTTGACATTTCTGTTCAGTAAGGTTTGGCAAGTCATCATGAATCGTTTAGCACCAGATCAACGCTTCCAAATTGTGGAAATTTACATTGAAAAAAATAAATCTCTTTCCGAAGTTCATAGAGCATTTTGTCCATTTTACGGTCAACATAATCGGCCTAGTGAGCAAGCAATTCGTGCAGTTATTGATCGTTTTCGCACTAATTTTACTCTTCTCGATTTACAACCATCAACAAGACAAAGAAATGTGCGTACCGAATATTGCTGCTGTAGCGCGAAGTATTGAAGAAGACGCCGAAATGTCGAATCGTCGTCGTTCTCAACTTGTTGGCCTTTGTCCTTCGAGTACGTGGGAAATTTTACGCAAGGATGTTGGCTTGCGTGTCTATAAAATACAGCTCGTGCAAGAATTGAAGCCAAACGACCATCGTTTGCGTCGCATTTTTGCTGATTGGGCTCATTTGAAACTGCCAGAGGATGAGCATTTTTATCAAAGAATTGTGTTTAGTAATGTGGCTCATTTCTGGTTAAATGGCTAGGCCAATAAGCAAAATCGTAGTATTTGAAGCCAAGACAATCCTCAAGCCGTTAACGAATCACCATTATATCCATTAAAATTGACTGTTTGGTGTGGTTTACACGCTGGCGGCATCATCGGTCATTATTTCATTCGAAATGAGGAAGGAGCTGCCGTTACGGTGAATGACGAGCGGTATCGGGCCATGTTGACTGAATTTTTGTTTCGAAAAATTAATCAGCTAAACATCGACGACATTTGGTTCCAACAAGACGGCGCAACTTGCCATACAGCGCGTTTAACGATCGATTTATTGCAAAAATTTGGTGACAACTTTATTTCCAGAAATGGTCCTATTCACTGGTCCCCACGTTCGTGCGATTTAACGACTCTGGAATACTTTTTATGGGGCTATGTTAAGTCATTGGTTTATGCCGACAAACCAGCAACTCTTAAAGCATTGGAAGCCAATATTCAAGCCACCATTGACGTCATATTGATTTACGTTCATATTTCTTCAAAAATGAAAACATAAGTACGAATGACGCATGATAACGGACTATTTGCTGCCTGAAATTGAAGCACGTGATCTCGACGACGTTTGGTTCCCACAAGATGGCGCTATTTGCCACACAATCCATGAAAGCATGGCATTATTGCTAAAATAATTTGGTGAATATTTAATTTCACGTAATGGGCCTATGCAATGGTCGTCTAGATGATGGGATATCACACCTTTAAACTTTTTTCTTTGGGGCTGCCTTAAGTACGAAGTCTACATGGATAAGTCAGCTACGATGGAGTAATTAGAAGCCAACATTACTCTCGTTATTCACCAAATACTACTTGAAATGCTCGAACGAATCATCGAAAATTGGAACTTAAGAATAGACCATGTTAAGCGCAGTTACGGCCAACACTTGAAGGAAATAATTTGTCAAAAATAATTGTCAAGAAAGGTTCTTTTGTATGATAATATGGATTACCCGATATAGTTCAAGTTTTTATTTTTTTATTTTTAAAAACTATCTCTAAAGGAACCACCCGTTACGATAATAGCTGCTCATTTGCAAGACAACGTAAATTAATAACTAAAATAAATAGTAATCCTCAACTTCTGCAATTTAGTTTTATCACGAACTCTAGACGAAAGAATAACCTGCCGAGGATAGGGCAATCGACCTTCGAAGGGTCGCCATTGTTGTTCGAAGCCGTCAAGTTGATATGCTCTCTATTTTACCGAATTGTATTCACTCCATTTTCCGAAAATGGAAGACGAAGAATAAGTAGAAACGTTTCCTCGATAAAACACATCATCGTATTCGGATTGTGCCGTTCTCCTGCCACGACCACATCTAAAAACGATGGGGGGAAAGCTGTAGAGGATAAAGGCGCCCGAAAAAAGACAAGGGTGGTCACTCGAGAGTTGCGGAATTAAAGAAACGCGCGGTTCTCCAAGATTAATCGTTCAAATTACGTGGCAGCAATATTGTTTCTTGGGACAATCAACTTATCAAGGAGGGTCTAACTGGGGTTTTCTTCTCTTTTTTTCTCGGCCCAAGTATTAGGAGATCTCCTGGGATTTTTTCATTATACGAGTCGTACTATTACGACGATATATTTTTACGACTGTTCACACGTTATCGTACATGGACTGTTCATTTTCCACGTGAACGAAAAATGACGTGCTTCCTTTAGTATGTGAAAATACAAAATTAAATTCACATATAACGAAATTATCTAGTACAGTGATTTAGGTTAAGTTGAAGACATAATAAATAGCATAAACTGGAAAAGTATGTTAGGAAAATATTGGAAAAATATAAAATTATGATTCAAGTATTTATGTAAGTCGCACCAAACAGTTAAGGTATCATCTAAAGGTGTTTCAATTTTCGCTGTTTTTTTAGAGAATAAATAAAACACATAATTTGCATTCACCTTCAAAAACCTTTTATTGGTAATTGAAGTATCAGTTATAACATTTATATGCCAAAAATAATATCTGCCAAATGGCCACTTCTTGCAGCTCCACAGACGTCCACTCTTTTGTTAAAATTTTCAATGACATTTTGACATAATTGAGGCTGTATCTCACCAATGACACGAACAATTTCATCTTTCAAAGCAGGAATTGATTGTGGATTGTTTTTATAAACCTGACTTTTCACATAACCCCAAAGAAAATGGTCTAACGGTATCAAATCACTTGATCCTGGTGGCCAATTAACATCACCGTTTCTTGAGATTACACGTCCAGGAAACTTTTCTCTCAATAAATCAATTGATTCGTGTGCAAAGTGAGGTGTAGTGCCATCCTGTTGAAACCACATGAATATGAGTTTAGATCAATATTCATTAATTCAGACCAAAAAAATTCGGTTATCGTCCGTCGATATCGATCACCATTGACAGTCACAGCTTCACCAGCAGCATTTTCAAAGAAGTAAGCTCCAATTACACCACCTGACCATAATGCACACCAAGCAGAAACACGTTTAGGATGCATAGGTTTCTCATGAACAGTTCGTGGATTTTCCTCATCCCAGATACGGCAATTTTGTTTATTAACATAGCCATGAAGTTCAAAATTTGCCTCATCGGAAAATATTATTTTTGAGAACAATCAGCTGGTTGTTCATTGATGAAATTGACAAATGAACGACGTTTTAAGTGATCTAATGGCTTCAGTTCAGGTGTTATTTGAACCTTTGAGGACATTTTCATAAAAGTCATACATCACACGTTTTAAATGCCCACATACCTCAGTGCGCCATCTATATTTTATTTATTTTTAAAGAAACGCGCAATTTGAAACATCCCTTATATATCTGAAATTAATCAATTAAGGTTAATATAACCCCTTTCCACAGTAATTTTTGTAGTCTGCGTACGTATATTGACAAATAAGTTGTCATTCTCAGCAGATAATTTATCACAATGTCGCACTTGGGAGCTCGACAAAATCCGCGCAAGGGAGACTAGGTCCGTATTACACCTACACCGCCGAAAGCCAAATACACATTGTAGATATTTGTTTCCCATAATATAAATTCTATTCTAGTCTCAAACTATCTTAAGATATCTGCTTGCATATTCGAAATGTTTCGTCGGTCGTATATTACTTTTCTATGAAATGAAACAGAAATGAGTTAGGGAATGGTGTTTGATTTTTGAAATGTATATGCTTTCATGGATATCTAATTTATAACATACTTAAAACTAACTTATTAAAAAAATCTGAAATTTTAGTTTGTTTTAGATTTTCAATTCTTTTTTTACAATTTGTGTTTCTTCATTGCATACTATCTCAAGGACTTTTTCTCCCTGACTAGTGTCGCCAGACAAGAAAAAGAAGTCTTGAATATCCTTCAGCTTTTCATAAGCTTCGTTAATGTTTTTAGTTCCTGAAATAATATTACCAGCGATCTCACTGTCGCTATCACGTACACTGGTACTGTTTTGAAATTCACACACACTCCTGTACGCTAATATCGGGATTCTCGGTATGTAAATTATCAATTTGTGTATACGATAATATGTCAGGAATAGGGTTTATAGAGTTCTGACAGTGACACATCGTCTTCGGCGCTGAAGTTTATATCCTTGCAAATACCTTCAGCATTCCACTCACCAAATCCAGCTTTAAGAAAAGATATGTTGATAGTTTTAGCCCTTACAGTTTTCCAAACAGTAATGATCTATATTAGAGCACTTAACTAAAAGCTTTCTGGAGTTGGTTTTAAAATTATTGATAATTTCTTGATCAAGTAGTTGACAATGAGAGGTAGTGTTTAGGGGAAAAATATTTGTTTAACATTTTGTAACTCAAGTTTTGGGGTGACGTGGTATTGTCCAAAAATGAAAGAACTTGACTATTCCGCTGTTGCATTTTTCTATCCAATTTGTCTAACCAAATTGTGATAATTTCCCTCGTCATCTACGCTTCTTTATTGGAATACCACTCCACTGGCAAATTCTCGACGTTTGCTCTTCTAAAGCATCGTTGATTCTTACCTTTCTCAATTACTAAAGGTCTTTTCTCCAACCATATTCGCACACAAGAGAATAGTTAGGAAAGACTAACTATTCTCTAGTTAGTCTTTCCTTAGCAGCTTTGCCACCCGAACATTTTTCACCTTTTAATGCAAAGGTTTTGTTTGGAAAAGCCCGGAAAAAAAGTCCAGTTTCATCAGCATTAAAAATGTCTTTCGGTGAGTATTCCTTTGTGATAGTTATCAACTGTTTCTTCCAGACAGATATTTCATCCACATTTACTGCGACGCCTTCACCACAAATTATTCGCAGCGATATGTTGTGTCGCTGAGAAAACTTGTCAAACCACCCACTTGTGCAACTTCGAGAGCTTTTTTCCTTATTATTTTACTGGACAATGGAATATTCTTAGCTAGCACTTTGCAAAACCACTCATACATTATTTGGTCCAGTGCAGCTCCTTCTGTTTTCACAAACTTCTTCTTTTGCTGTGAATTCCCATTTTCAACAAATCGTCTATTAATATCAACTTTGTTTTTCAAAATATCACCCACTTGACTTTTACTGATGCAGAATCTTTTCGCAAGCAGTCTCATAATAAGTTTATTCTTCTCTGCACACTGAATAACATCAACTTTTTCTTCTAAACTGAGAAATTTTCTCATTTTCGCAGCCATATTACTTGTACGAACACTAAAACACTAGATATCTAACTTGTTAGAGCACTAAATATCAACTGAATACTATCTAAACTATAGCCGTTTTATATAAGACCATCATTACAGTTGTACTTATTACCTGTCTTAATTATATGTTGTTCATGTCCACTGTTAAGAATGTTACAGCGGTCATAATTATTATATATTTGTTTGTATGTAATTACATATAATAAACCGACAGACGATCATTACAACACTTATTACCTTATATTAAAATATGTAATTATGTTTAGAAATTATGGGAATTGCAATAAATTTATTATGTACCTAGCTTAATTCCTCTATATGTAGCCAATCATTACAACACTTATTATATGTATTAAAATAATTATGTTTAAAATTATAGGAATTGCAATAAAGTACCAATGTCCATTGTAAAGAAATAAATTTTCATTTAAATTTGCTGATGTATATTATTGTCCGTGTCCATTGTTAAAAATGTCCTTCGGTGAGAGATATTGTTATATAGCAAATACGAGTAGTACACTGACGGTCGGTGCATCAGAAACTATCCATTGATTAGAGATGTCCATTGTCGGGAGATGTCCGTTAAGGTAGAATATACTGTAGTCATTTAATAGATACAAATAATAACAAAATTCATATGTTAGTAAAAAATGTACAAACAAAAGTTATTAACGAATTCCTTTCTCCTTATAAATTAGTACCACATATAACTTTCCTCATAATACTATTGGAGAAACATTGTTGTATTCCTTATAGCGACGTAAATTTCATAAATACATGTAGTGCAAAGTCGTCGAAATAGCTTCACATGTACGAACTATATGTACGTGAGTATTTGTGCATCCACGTTTGTGGATTGGAGATGTGATGTTGACTGGAAGAATATCGTATATGTATATACATATACATGTATAGGTATACATGTGTACCTAAAACGAAAAACTTTATATTTCACGTCGTTGTATCTGACATGGATTGGCGTGTGCTTGAAAAGGGAAGAAAGGGAATTAGAACTTTCTGTACCTGTCGTGTCGAGAAAATCATGTAACTGTTCGAAAGTGAGTGGTAGGAGTTATTTTTTCTTATTCGTTACAAGTGTTGTGTGGCATCCGAGATGTAGTTGTAGTAGTTTTGTATTGCTGTGGCACGGCAATGTTGACTATCAATTACAAATAAAAGGGCGAGATCTATAGTTATTGTATTGCTAGATAACATTCCGGAATTTTTAATGTTTTAATATAAAATATCCAGAATAAAATACATATATTATTAATAATTTGTCACCTATTTTTTTAAAAGTACTTGTACTTATATCAGCATTTCTCAACCCTTTAATATTTGCGACCCATTTCTACTGAAATTGTGCTGTAATTTAATATTAGTTTCTATTTGAATGTAAAGGATGTTTTCTTTAAGAATAAATAAAATATAGATGGCGCACTGAATTTGTCTGGGCATGTGGGTATTTAAAAGTGTAATGTATGACATTTATAAAATGGCTTCGTACACGGTACAACAACGCGTTCAAATTGTTGAATTATTTAATGAAAATCAGCGTTCTGTGAAAAGAATTTTTAGAAAATTGCGCAAATTTTATTGTTTACATAATCGTCCATCTGAAAGCACTGTTGGTCAAATTATTACAAAATTTTAAGAGACCGGGTCCGTGGATGAACAAAAAGTGAAAAATACAGCCGTAGTGGTCGTTCACAAGAAAATATTGTTTTGGTTCGTGAAAGTGTTGCTGAAGATCCTGAAATGTCCATTAGACGACGTTCACGAAAACTTGGACTTAGTGGATCAACAACATGGCGTATTCTACACAAGGATTTAGCTCTGAAGGCATATAAGGTTCAAATAACATAGGAACTGAAGCCATTAGATTAATTAAAACGTCGTTCGTTTGTCAATTTCATCAATGAGCAACCAGCTGATTTTTCTCGAGAAATAATGTTTTCCGATGAGGCCCATTTTGAACTTGGTGGCTATGTTAATAAACAAAATTGCCGTACTGGGGTGAGAAAATCCGCGAATTATTCATGAGAAACCTATGCATCCTAAACGATTTACTGTTTGGCGTGCATTATGGTGTAATTGGACCTTCTTTGAAAATGCTGCTGGTGAAGCTGTAACTGTCAATGGTGATCGATACCGTCGGATGATAACCGAATTAATGTATATTGATCTAGGGGATATGTGGTTTCAACAAAATGGCGCTACACCTCACTTTGCACACAAATCCATTGATTTATTGAGAGAAAAATTTCCTGGACGTGTAATCTCCAGAAACGGTGATGTTAATTGGCCACCAAGATCATGTGATTTGCCACCGGTAGACTATTTTCTTTGAGGTTATGTTAAAAGTCGTGTTTATAAAAACAATCCGCAATCAATTCCTGCTTTAAAAGATGAAATTATTCGTGTCATTGGTGAGATAGAGCCTCAATTATGTCAAAATATCATTGAAAATTTTAACAAAAGAGTGGACGTCTGTGGAGCTGCAAGAGGAGGCCATTTGGCAGATATTATTTTTTGCATATAAATGTCATAACTGATACTTCAATTACCAATAAAAATTTTTGAAAGTGAATGCAAATTATGTGTTTTATTTATTCTTAGCAAAAACCGCGAAATTTCAAACACCCTTTATCTTAACGCTAAGGCCTAATTACGGCACTGTTTTAATTACATTGCAACGAAAAGTTGCATTGGTAAAACCAGAATCAGTGTCTTTCTATCTTTCTCTATCTAATATTCATCGTATCTGAAATTCTCGTGGCTTCCAGAAATTGTCTCGAACATTCATATATAAAGTACATAAATACTGCACCTCGTTCAACTCCAAGCAGTCTCAGGCGAGTTGAGCCTTGATTGCGTATGTTGTAATTTATGCCTGCAATTATTGGTTTTCGAGTAACAGTAGATTTATACATAATCATGGATAAATGTTTATATGGGCGTAAGCGAGCATTAAATGATAGTGGAATATCAATAAGTACACTGACGAGTGTTTTCCGAAGATAAAATCAAGAAAATATTTTAAAAGATACTTGAACTTTAGGTTTACCAATACTAAAGCAAATGAAGAAGAGAGGCCTCTGTGTCTCATTGTTTCAAACCTAATAAAGTTGAACGACATTTGTAAAGTCAGAATGTAAAAGATACTAAATTAAAATCACGTGAAAAGCAAAAATCATCTTTTGAAAAAGCTTTGTCTGTAAATGAAAAAGCTTTACTTGCGTCTCGTAAAGTTCAAATATTAAATATTCATTTTTTAATAAAAAAAATTATTAAGACGACTTATACAAATGAATAGTTAAAAAACTGTAGGATACGAAACTTAATTAGATTCAACAGTTTTTTTTATGGATAGTGTTTATGAATAATTTATGAAGAAATAATTGCCCTACATGTCTACACTTTTGCAAATTAATAAAATTAATTTCACAGTTCATATACTGATAAGTTGCAGCCTTACTCATGACCAACAATGTAATTTTGCGATAAATATAAAGCACACGAAGAATAAATCTGATTGTATTGGGTTGGCAACTTTCGGTTTCTACTGATAGAGAGCGTTGCTTTATTTTTTCTATAACGTATGTTAGTGCTGTACTTTACCGTTTGTCGCGTTATACTAGTCACATTGACGTAACTTCAGAAGAAAGTAGTGCGTGATTTTTATTAAAACTATTAGTTGTGGGTTAATTTTAAATGGAGTGCAGAAACGAACATTTTCAACATATTTTACTATTTTATTTCCGTAAAGGAAAGAAAGCTGCTGCGTCTCGCAAAAAGATATGTGAAGTTTATGGTGCTAATTGCTTAACAGAGCGCACGTGTCAGAATTGGTATAAAAAATTCCGTTCTGGAGATTTTTCCCTCAAAGACGAGCAACGTTCTGGTCGGCCTACTGAAGTTGATGATGACCAAATCAAAGTCATAATTGAAGAGGATCATCATATAACTGTTCGAGAGGTTGCGGAGAGGCTACATGTATCGCACACAACAATTGAAAAACATTTAAAATGTCTTGGGCTAGTTAAGAAGCTTGATATTCGGGTACCTCACGAATTGAAAGAAATTCATTTAACGCAAAGAATCAACTTTTGCGATATGCACCTTAGACGAAATGAAACCGACGCTTTCTTAAAAAGAATCATCACTGGTTATGAAAAATGGGTCCTGTACAGTAACATAGTTCGAAAACGATCATGGAGCAAACACGATAAACTAGCTCAAACCACATCGAAAGCTGAATTGCATCCAAAAAAGATCATGCTGTCAGTTTGGTGGGATTACAAAGGTGTTGTGTTTTTTGAGCTGCTTCCGAGGAACCAAACGATCAATTCTGATGTTTACTGTCAACAATTAATAAAAGTGGATGAAGCAATCAAAGAAAAACGGCCAGAATTGTCAAATCGGAAAGGTGTAGTTTTCCACCAAAATAATGCAAGGCCTCGCACATCTTTGGCAACTTGTGGGAAACTATTAGAGCTTGGCTGGGAAGTGATGCCACATCCCCCATACAGCCCTGATCTAGCACCATCTGATTACCATTTATTTCGAAGTTTGCAGAATTCTTTGAATGGTAAAACTTTCACAAATGACGATGACCTTCACTCGCACCTGGTTCAGTTTTTTGCTGATAAGGACCAGAAATTTTATGAGCGCGGAATCATGCAGCTGAAAGAAAGATGGCAAAAGGTCATTGAGCAAAATGGAAAATATATAATTGATTAAAAACTATTCTTTGTTTAAAAAAAAGTGTTTTATTTTATACTACAAAACCGAAAGTACTTAGTTGCCAACCCAATAGAAACGCAAAATAATCAATTTCTGTATATATTATGCAACGGACTTGTAGGATGACCTTTCAAAAAAAAAATTGAAAAATTATGAATTACTTATTAAAGGTTTTTTCTCTTTGAGATGCATATGCAAGATGTTAACCTACACTAGAGCTGTATATACCATCATTACACAACCACCGATAAAAAACCGTACACACCACATGAATTACACAGTATAGTGTGTACATAAACTATTATCCAGTAGATCTACATTAAAATGTACTTTATATGCAAAATTTTAATCACCAATTTAAATTCCTGAATATTCGTTCTCTCGACGTCAGCAAATAACATTACATTCATTAACGTATATGCACATGTAATGGACGAGCTAGAAAACCAGCCTTTCTGTATCGAATCCTTGTAAGCGCTTGTAGCTACAATATCCGATAAATATATCGGAGCAAGTTGCAAAACCTCAAATTATTGCTCGTACATGCAAAAGAAACTTAATACACGATGATAATGGTAAACTTAATAAACATAAATATAAGTTTGTGGAACAATTTTGGGTATTCAAAGTAAATTAATATTGTAATATTGAGGTAATATTTCGTTTGTTTTTTTAAGCTCAGGTCGGTAGAGTTAAGAGTCTTGGATATAAATAATATTATTGCTTGTTAACCTAATGTCTTTTAGCTAAAATATACTTCTTCATTTTTTGGAACCATTTCGCGAAACAGGCGGAAAATTCTTCTTTTGGTAGGTCTTCGAAATGTCACTTAAATTTAACACCAGACGCATTGGCTCTAAAAAACATCTTACCATACATCAAAGACGAGGGTACGGTCTGGTCTGTATGCTGGATAAATTACCAGTTTGACTTCGGAGTAGTTTTTACGTTTGCAGCTTTCTGTTTGAACTTCTATTGCGAATAATTTTTATTGGATTTTCCGCGTTTCTAGACAGTATTGCGTATTAAAAAATGAGAACGTTAAGCGAACAAGAGAAAGATTAAGAAAATCATGTTCAAAATTAACCCACCAATCAGTGTTTTTGACAGATTCTTGTATTTTCTAAATCTGTTTGGTTTTACGTGAACATAATCTAGTAGCTTCATCTCACTCCAAAATAATTTTGACATTTCTGGTTCATTCAAAGTCACTAACCGACCACATCATTTAATCAATGATGCATGTGTAAGATTTTCAATTTTGTTAGAAGGACTTACAATATGGCTAATTTGCTGGGGGTCAATCGTGCGACAGTTAGTCGAATGGTTAGAAGATTCAGAGAGATCGGATCGCACTTGGGAGTCTTGGATATAAATAATTTTATCGCTTTTCAAAATAATGCCTTTTTGCTAAAATGTACTTTTTCATTTTTTGAAATCACTTCGCGAAACAGGCGGAAAATTCTTCTTTTGACAGGTCCTCAAAATGTCACCGAAATGTAACATCAGACACATAGGCATTAGCAAGCATTTTACCATACATTAAAGACGAGGGTACGATCTGGTCTGTATGCTGGAGGAGTTACCAGTCGGACTTCGGAGTAGTTTTTTTACGTTTGCAGCGCATTCTGTTCGGACTTCTCTTGCGGATAATTTGTATTGGATTTTCCGCGTTTCTAGGCAATCATTGTTTCTGACATATTCTTGTATTTTCTAAATCATTTGGTTTTACCTGAACGTAATCTAGTAGCTTCATCTCACTCAAAAGTAATTTTGACATTTCTGGTGAAAAGACCCGAAAGTTGATGTCGAGTTTTACGAAACAGCTTTTCTTGGGTCACTTAAGTTACAGTTCGATTATCGTTTAAGTTTCATTATCAGTTTGTTTTGTATCAGTTTTGCATCTAAAAAATTTAAATTTAAAGACTTGAGGTTGATATGTAACCCCATTTCACGATATTTTTTGTCGAAGGTCGAAACACACACAGTGTCTGTTTTGTACCCGGAATAAAGCCATGAATTCACGTGCTGCGTGGCAAGCAGCACCATCTTGTTGTCACCAAATGTCGTCCAGATCACGGGCTGAAATTAGAGGCAGTAAATAGTCCGTTATCATGACGCGACAACGGGCGTCATTCGCAGTTACGTTGCGGCCGTCTTCATTTTTGAAGAAATATGGACTGATGCTTCCACTTGTCCATAAACCACACTAAACTGTGCTTTTGTTTAGATGTAATGGTAGCTTTTGAACCTGTTCGGGTTGCTCTTCATTCTAAATAAGGCAATTGTGCTTATTGATGTAGCTATTAAGTTAGAAAGGGGCCTCATCGCTAAACAAAGTTTTGGGGTCGAAAACAGTGGATCTTTTTCAAGCTTTTGAATAGCACGAATACTGAAACAGTGACAGTTGAATTTTGTGTGCTTTTAAGCCAAGATCCTTACGTAAAATACGCCAAGTTGTGACATACAGATTATTCCACGTACTCTATTAAGAAGCCAACATTAATTTTCTAATATCTAAACTATTAATTGATTGTACTGTGGATTCCTGGTGAAATATAATGTTTTAATTAATAAATATAGTTAAAATTAAAACATTTTGTTTATAATAGATGCGCAAAATATATTTTATGTACACTTCTCTATATACATTTCGGCTTGCAGCGTCATCAAGCGTGTACGAGGGTGAAACTAAAAAAACTAAAACAAACTAAACAATGTTAAAATTAAATTAATATATCTGTTACAAGACTTTGAAGATGAGGAACTGCAGGAGTTACTGGATGAGGATCCAAATCGAACTCAAAAACAATTGGCAGAAGCGTTGAATGTGGCCGAAGGAACGATGAGCTACCAACTACGAGTAACGGGAGAAATCCAAAAGATTGGAAAATGGGTGCCATATCAATTGAATGACAGGCAAATTGAAAGTCGAATAATCGTTTGTGAAATGCTGCTTATGATCGGAAGTCATTTCTGCATCGAACGGGTGATGAAAAATGAATTTATTCCGAAAACCTTAAGCGCAAAAAATCATGGTTATAAACTGGTGAAGCCGGCCCATTAACTCCAAAGCCAAATCGTGTTGGTCGCAAGACAATGCTTCGTGTTTGGTGGCACCAGAGTGGCGTGGTGTACTACAAACTGTTGAAACCTGGTGAAACAGTTAATACTGATGACTACCAACAACAAATTATCAATTTTTTACCATGAATCGATAGAAAAACGGTCCCGAAGACACGGTAAAGTGATTTTACATTTCAATATCGCGAAGTCTCATACAGCAAAACCGGTCAAGGAAGCGTTGAAAGTACTTGGATGAGACATAATATCGCACCTGTTGTTCTCTTCAGATCTTACACCGTCCGACTGTCACCTGTTCGCGCTTACAGAGGGGCACTTCGCCAATTGCGAAGATGTTAGAAAATGTGTCGATGAATGGTGCTGCTCAAAGAACAAACAGTTTTTTGGATGGCATCTATAAATTCCCTTTCGTAATACAGATGAATAATTTATAGACACTGTGCCAGGCTAAGTTTTCCCTTAACAAAATCGTTATCAAAGTAAGTACATCATAATGAATCACCCAGTATATCACGAATATATTTTGGAAATTATTTCGACTTTTTTTTTGCAGAAGAACTTTCATGGATGTTAAAAAATACGTACATTTATCGTATGTTAAATATGTTATTTTTGCAGGATATTTTTCAATTTCGATGCTGTCAATTTGCATTAGTTCATCCATGCGCCGAAATATCTCCATATATTATACATTTATAAAACATATAGGCACATGCATATGTAATTTTATTTAATGTACGTCGTTGTATTATAAAATTTACAGTTCAATAAATACATGAATATGTAGTAAGCTTCTCTTTATTATACGACTGACTCATAGTATCCATTGTATTTTGTGAAATATTCATAAATTTAGGTTCATGTTAACTTGCTAATAAATCTCTTTTTATTTACTGAAATGTAAAAATGTTGATGTTAACGTAAATATAATAAATTTTATGGAATTTAAGGTTATAATAAAAATATGTCCATCTTATACATTGTTAACATAAAGATAAATCAATATTATGTGCCTAGTGTCCCATTGCTTCGCGGTTTTCCATTTTTCTTTTGCTTTTTGCTGTCACTGGTTCTTTCTTTTCTATTACTCCTGTTTTCCTCAAACTCAACGCAGTTACCTGCTTTTGGAACATCATTTCTTCCTACCACAGCACTCTAGGGCCAAACACGATGAATTCTTGGCCATAATTCTTTCCACTGTTTAAAGTTTTTTAACGTAATTTACCAACAATCAGTAAATATGTTAAAAATATATTAATAGAAAAAGATTAGTTTTGAAATGCAGCAACAAATGTAGTACATTACGAAGGAACTTTCATGTTACAGCAGGAAGTATTGCATTTGTTTATATCATTGTAATATACGAGGGAGCGTTTTTATATTCGCGGAATGAGCGGGTTGTAGAGGGGTGAGTAGGCGCATTGGGGGCGTGGCCTGTGCAGCGACCCATGATTAGTATAAATACAAAGTTTCATTGTTATTAGACAGTTAGTCTTTGAGCTATCGTCAACCAAGTAACATAATCAGGAGTGAAAAGTGAAATATGGAAAAAATCGAATATCGTGCCGTTATAAAGTTCCTTATCAGGCAAGGAAAATCAGTCGCGACCATAATGAATGAGATGTCATTGGTTTACAGCGACTTTTGTCCAGGAAAAACCATGGTGTACAAGTGGCATAGTTTATTTAAACAAGGAAGGGAATCCCTTGAAGACGACCCGAGGCCGGGCAGGAGCATTGAGGTGACCACGCCAGCACTTATCCAAAAAGTTGAACAAATTGTACTCGAAGATGCTCGACTAAAGAAGAAAAACAACAATTTTTAAAATCCTACACGATCATCTCGGCATGTCTAAGGTCAGCGCAAGATGGGTGCCGAGAATGCTCACGCCGCCGCAAAAACAACAGCGCGTATAGTGTTCGTGTGCATTTTTGGACCTCTGTAATGAAGACAAGGATGGTGCATTGAGTGGAATTGTTACTAGAGACGAAACTTGGGTTCATCATTATAAACCTGAGTCCAAACAAGACTCCATGCAGTGGCATAAAAAGGGCACAGCACCTCCCAAGAAATTTAAAGTGTCACAATCAGCTGGGAAACTCATGGCAACGGTATTTTGGGACTCGGAAGGAATATTGTTGATTGATTATAAAGATAAAGGTGTTTCTATAACTGGAGAATATTACGCTTCAATATTAGAGCGACTAAAAGAAGCCATTAAAGAGAAAAGACGGGGAAAATTGACAAAAGGTGTTCTGCTTTTGCACGACAACGCGCCCGTCCACAAGAGTCGCGTTGCGTAAGCTGCCCTGCATAAGGTGGGCTTCGAAATTGTGAATCACCCACCCTACAGCCCAGACTTGGCCCCGAGTGATTATTACCTGTTTCCGAAAATGAAAAAAGAGCTGCGGGGTAAAAAATTTACTGCTGATGATGAAGTCAAGGAGGCAGTTTCGGCGTATTTTGCAGATAAAGAGAAATCATTTTTTCATGAGGGTATAAATAAATTAATTGAAAGATGTGAAAAATGTATCCGTCTTGCAGGTGAATATATTGAAAAAGAAAAATAATTTGGTTTTTTTATTTCCACCCCTTGCCCCCATTCCGCGAATATAAAAACGCTCCCTCGTATATATGTAATGGATAAGTAACCACAGGCATATAACGTAATAAAATAATATTAGTGGTCATCAAATTTATTCTCTTCCATCATCTGTGACTTTCAAAACTTTATATACAGGTGTTTGAGGCAGCATTGTATAGATGCATTTACTTTACGGTAAGCAGTACTGTTTCGACGGCACAACATGGATTCGTCTCCAAGCGTTCTACTATTATATAACAAATATCTGTATCTTTTCCCAATATGTTTCGGAGGCATTGGACAGTCGAAACCAGGTGGACGTCATGTATACTGATATGGCTAAAGTATTTGATCGTATTGACCACGGATATTTCTTGTCGAAACTGCGGTGTTTGGGATTCAGTGGCTCGTTAGTGAGTTTGTTTCAATCCTATCTTACGGATCGTGTGCTGTTTCATACAATATTTTTTCTTCTGGTCGTCGTTCCATTACATCTGGAGTACCACAGGGGGTCTAACTTAGGACCACTTTTATCTTTGCCTTTCATTAACGACCTGCCAGACCATTTTTCCAGTTGTAGCATCAGAGGCTGATTGTGTGGTGTTACAGCATAATTTGACTGGTGTTTATGAATGGTGTAATGGAAATAGGTTGACGTTGAATACTTCCAAATGCAAGGTTAGTCTTATACCCGTAAGAAATCTTTAATTAGAATAAAAATACGAGGTTGCTTCTGTTCCTCTCCTTAGATGTGCTGATATAAAGGATTTGGGAGTGTATTTTGATACTGAGTTATCTTTTAATATCCATGGTACCAATGTAGTTTCATCGGCATATGTTATGACTGGCTTTATATTGCGAAATGCTAAGCAATTTAATAATATATCAACATTAAAAACTTTATAAATTTCGAGTATGGCTTGATAGTATGAAATCCTTATTACGAAGTCAAAAAAAAAGCTCTAGAATGCGTGCAAAGATGATTGAATTTTCTCAGCGGCGGCGAACTTCGATATGTTCACTCTTTACTCTGTATTTTGGTCTCCACATCATAATGGTGAATCTACGGCTCATACATTATCACAAATCTTGCAAGAACGTTTTCTTTGTTGTGTCTATTCAGCTTTAAAAGGCGACTGCAAATGTCTTCGAGTTTCCTTGTGTGCATCTCTTAACATTTGTGGTACCAATCTTGCAGACAATTTTTTCATGTTTAATTCGGCAGTAATTCTATTATATACCACATTATATGAGAGACCAGTATCTTTTGTCTAATGGTCACACGTCGATCTTGCAGCACGAGATCATGGACCTTCTTAATATTTTCTTGGGTAGTGACTGTTATGGGCGCTCCACCTGCACGTTCGTCTGTACACGACTGCCTACTACATTTAAGCTCACGACACCGTCTTTTAACTATGTTATATGATACTGCAGATTCCCCTACTGTCTCCACCAAATCTTGATGAATTTGAGTTGGGGTCATCTTTTTTAAACGCAAGTATTTAGTCATCGCTCGTCGCTCGACACGATCCATTTTGATACTGATATGTGATTCGACCGAGTCTACTGCAGGCACACTTTAACAGGTTTGGTAAGTTTGTAGCGTTAGTATATACATAGCGGGTTACAATACGACGTGAAGATAAGTAGTTGTTTTGGTTTATAAATGGGTCAGGGGCGGACCAAAGGGATCAGCTCTCGTATATTAGTACAAGTTTTAATTTTAAGATCAGGAAACATTAACCTATAGGTTTCTTGTGAAAGTCTGTGGAAGTAGTGCTTGGAAATTTTTGTGTGAGCTGTGGTAAGGAATTTTTTTGCATTTTTCCATAAAATCATCGACTGCTCTTTAAAATAAAATAAAAATTACATAATCATTACGTATATTTATTTATTGTGACTGATTTTAAAGCCTTGACACCCTTTTTAAAGAATATTTGCATGTATAATTCGGATCTTTTTTGGTAGTATTCGATAAAATTAAAATTCCATTTTCCTGGTTTCATTTCTTCTCCAGTTCCCATATTATAAAACCTAACTGAATAATACAAACTATTTTACCGAGCGGTAGGCTATATACATGAATAGTATATACGTAAGGCAGCGTGGGGAGCTAATAACACTAAAAATTCAATATTATTATCAGCCGAAGGCGGTCGGAGCATTTCCAAATACTAATAATACATAAACCATTTAAAGTGGAGGATTTCCACACGCGAAACAAGAAAGGCGAAAGCTCGTACATTTCTTTATAAAGCGAAAGCATACAAAAACCTCCTGCTCATTACCACACTATTATATCGTAATAATAGGTACACGATGGCATTTTGCACCGAAATAAAACTATTGTTACACACGAGATAAATCTTCCGACTTGGACTGTAATACCGAAACGAGTAAAACAACAACAATATCATCTGTCTTCGCAAAAAGGACCGTCGACGAAAATGAATTACGAGATGGTGCTTGAGCGAATGTAATTGTAATGTTTAAAAGCAATTAACGCATTAACGTTAGGCAGTAAATACACATCTGTCAACGGGGGGTGATTCTCACCCACAAAAACACTTTCGGCTTAGCTCCGGAACGGAAAGCGCGGAAGCACACACATACACTTTGCGCGCTTGATTCAACACGAGATTTACATTACCTTTGCCGAGATTTATCTTCTTGAAAAATAATCCCTAAAGAAAACTGCGCTCCCGGCGGTCTACATTACAATCTTCTGCTCGGTGAAATAGTTTGTATTATTTAGTTGGATTGTTTATATTATGGGTAGCGTGGACGAGCGAAAGGGAGAACGTGGGATTATAATTTAATCAAATAGCTGCGAAAACGATGCGTATAATCTACAGTTTCTTATATCTCCGAACGTAATTTAAATCTTCCTATGTTTAATTTAAAAATATATTCAATACATCGTAGGTAACGAGCCTAACCTTCGATAAATAATAATAATAATAGTAATAATATAATAGTAATAATAATTCGCAGTTGTGAGTGTGCGATTGAACATTGTGCATGTATACATATCACACCATCTTTCGAGATTCTGTTAGAATTTAATTATTTAAAACGAATAAAATGCCATTAGTTTACTTTCCTCTAACCAGCATGGTTTTCGCAGGGAAAGGGGTACAGATATGAGTACTTGAACACCATCCATCACTCAATAGACAACAACCTGCCTTGTCTTGCGATATTCGTTAATCTATCAATGGCATTTGACCTGGTCCATCATAATATTTTACTTCACAAACTGTCTCAATATGGTGTTAGGGGCATCGCTAACAAATGATTTGAATTTTATCTTACTAACCATAAACAAAGTGTCAGGATCGGTAACTGTCAGTCCAGCTACACTGGTATTAACAGAGGTGTACCCCAGGGATCTATCTTGGGACCCACACTATTTTTGGCCTACGTAAATGACCTTCCGAACATTCTCCGAAATGTAGAACGAGTCGTTCTTTATGCGGACGATATTAGTGTAGTTGTCAGGTCTTCAAATGTTGGTGATATTTGGGATGTGACCAATGAAACATTTAATAAAATTAACGATTGGATGGTGTCCAACAAGTTTATTTTAAATAGGCAAAAAACAAAATTGGTATACTTTCACAATAGAATTAAGCATATTTCCCATGTCCAAATAAACAATGAGATCTTCGACTGTGATTCTTCTTCAAGAATCCTTGGTTTGCTAATTAACAAAAATCTTAAATGGTCTGCACATATAGATGAAGTATGCAGAACTCTGGCTAAGATGTGTTTTACCCTTAAGCAGCTCCGCAGATCCTGTAATTTGAGTACCCTACTTACTTTCTAGCATGCTAATGTTGTTTCTTGCATGAGATATGGTGTGATACACTGGGGAGTGTCGCCGGAGGTGGGCAGGGTGTTCCTTATGCACAAACGGGCCCTGAGAATTGTCTTTGGGTTGGGCTATAGGGATTCCTGTGGAGAACATTTTCGAAGTAATTCGATATTAACTATTTATGATATTTATATATTAGATCTCCTATACTTCGTTTTTAGGAACAGAAACGCTTTTTCGAGTGGCAACGTAAATCATAAATATAATACACTGATAATTATTTATTACCTGCCTCACACGCAAAATCTATATTCCGAAAAGGACATATTTTATGGGATGTAAATTACACAATAAATTACCACTTTGCATTAGAAATATCACAAATTTCTCTATTTATGAAAGTGACCTTAAGCGGTACCTGCTTACGATAAATTGTTATTGTATAAATGACTTTCTATGTCCAAATTTGTAACATCTTTTTTTCTTATTGAGACGTGTTTCTAGCATGCACTAGCACTTCCTCTGGAGTCTTCTTATTAGATTTTCATTACCTAGGAGCTGGACTGCTTCCACGTTAATGTGCTAGTGTAATCGTGGTTCATGTTTGGCAGTAAATTTTGTTATCTCACTGGCTACTTCCGGAACCCCATGACCTCGTTTTAGGTTGCTGTTTCGGATGTACCATGGAGAAACTACCATGTTGCATCTGGAATCTCTGTATACATTCTGTGTCGTTTAGCACATCCCAGAATTTGACGTCATAAATTAGTTTTAATATCTGATTGTAGATCACAATTCTGTTATTTGCGCTCCAAAAGCCAATACAGCGGTCTATATTTGATTCCTAATTCTCGCTAGCTTCTTCTGGAACCCCATGATCTCGGTTTAGGTTGCTGTTTCGCATGTACCAAGGCGAATCTACCATTTTGCAAAGTAGTCTATTTTGGAATCTCTGTATACATTCTGTGTTGTTTAGCACATCCCCAGAGTTTGACGTCATAAAATCAGATTAGTTATAATATCTGGTTGTAGATCACAATTTTGTTATTTGCGCCCCAAAAACCAATACAGCGGTCTATATTTTATTCCTAATTCTCGCTAGCTACTTCTGGAACCCCATGATCTCGGTTTAGGTTGCTGTTTCGCATGTAGCATGGCGAATCTACCATGTTGCAAAGTAGTCTATTTCATTCTGTGTTGTTGCCACTAGCACATCCTCAGAGTTGGATGTCATAAAACCAGATTAGTTTTAATATCTGGTTGTAGATTACAATTTTGTAATTTGTGCTCCAAAAGTCAATACAGCGGTATATATTTGAATTCTAATTCTGTTTCTTTTCCACTTTAGTTGCTCTTTCCATCTCAGTTTCATATCCAGTGATATACCAAGGTACTTAGCGTTATTTTCTCATAGGATAGAATGACTGGTAGACTGTTTACCTTCCTATATGAGTTGATTAGGGTTCGTTCAATTTTATCTTCCATTTGCTTGTCCATTGACTGAACTTATCGCGTGTTTCCTGAACTTAGGCCATTATAAAATACAAAGTTAATAATTTACATACCTCTATGTGTTTCTAGAGGGTTAATTAACTAGATATAAGGTCGCCCCTTTGATAAAAGCAGCCAACAAAATCCTATTAGAATTTTTCGAACACCATGCGCAGTGTTTTTTTTGTTTGACTCACCTGCTCAATTAGCCTTCACTACGAGGTGGATAAAACATTTAACCTGGCTTTATTCAAATCCAACCAATATTGACAGAAATGTAATAAACCACTTTGAATATAATAATCCCGATTATAAAATCGAAGTTGGGACTTTTAAACGTCGTAAGATCAGAAACTTGTCATCACTTAGAAAGTTAACGTTGCCAAGAGGAAAAAACTCCTCTCTTAAGTGATAAGGTATCAACAAAAAGTGAATGCTAAAATTATGGCCAGTTATTACAAAATTACCGGGAAAAATTTCAAAAAAATAGACAATAATTACATTTGACTAATTAAATTCTGTTAAACAAAATTAAAATTCCGAAGCGATCTGTAATTGATAAACCAAAATAGGTCGCATTGATTATGAACTACGACGGACAGATACAAATACGAGAGTGCGTTATGTGTGCAAAAGAACAATTAAAAATATACTTATTTCAATAGCAAAAAGGTGGACTTTATGCTTGTAGCAACTCTAACAAGTAATGTTACCAATTTTGACGGTCACGCGGTAATATTACTACAAATTATCGCCAATATTATCATTTATAACACTAATCAAGAGTACTAGTAAATGCTGTTACACTTTTAGGAAAATCAATGTGTCATAAGTACTTAAAGAAGACATTCTTGACAATATCTATGTCACTAATATGTAGGGTATCATTTAATATGTGATACAACACAAATATTTGTTATTTACAATTGCGAAAAACCGTTGATGATTGTAATTAAATTTGACATTCATGTAAAACTTATGAGATAAAATACATTGATTGATTGGATTTAGATTAGGTCCTAGCTACAGTATACGGTTACAAAAGACTCGTAATTTGTCTACGTAATTTGTCTACGTAATTTGTCTACGTACCAAATTGACTCGTAATTTATTTTTCAAGTTATTAAGTCGTGGAATTCTGGATTTGAAATTGAAGTAATACAGAAATACCCTTTCCTATACGAATTCTTGAAAATTTCGCTACGAAATTTTATAAATTTCAATACCTATTGTGAACAAACCGTGCATTTCGTGCGCCCTGCGAGCTGCTAGCTGTTACTGTCTAACTCTATCATTTCTGAGGCTTTAAATCCCACAGGTTGGAACAACTACTGCTGTCCGACCGAGTGAACCAGTAAAATACTTTTTCCAATTTCACAATATAGGTTTTTCACTAGATTAGACGTAAGGCCGGGGCATTATTTCAAGTGAAATATGTCCGCCGCTACGTTTGTAGCTGCACGTGTGCCACCTGATTAAGAAAAAGCATAAGTAAGCAAATCCCGGCTAGATATTTTTTTCTGGGGATTAGATGGGCTTTGTGTCTGTTGGGCGTAAGAAAGTAATTTATTTTTCGTTGAGGCACCTATTTGTTTTTTTTATTCGCCCCTCTAACGGATTCTTGCTTACCTTTCTCTTATAAATGATTATGTAAAGTTAACTGAGATGTATCATGTGGTTTCCTTCTTCAGTGTAGAGTTTAAAAGAAATAATATTGATAAAGTGTATTGGTTTACCTGATATCTTTTTTTTTGATTTTTAAATTATTACGTTCTAAGATGGAGAGGATTTCTAAACAATAAACAAATCTCGGAAAAAAAAATGAATATTATATAAAACGATATATACCCCTACAATAATACACGGGTGCGAGAACTGCATACTAGCCAAAAAGCAGATTGCAGGCAGCCGAAATGAGGTACCTCAGAAGAGCAAAGAACATTACAAGGAGAGAAAGAATAAGAAATACGGACATAAGAAATAAATTGAATGTAAAACCATTGATAGAATTAATGGAAGAAAAGAAATTGGGATGGTATGGACATCTGGTTAAAATGGGGAACGATAGACAGACAAAAAGAGTATGGGAAGCAAAAGAAACGGGGAAAAACAGAAGAGGAAGGCCGTGCAAGACCTGGAATGAGGATATTATAGAGATGTTGAAGAGGAGGGGTAAAGAATGGCAAGAGGCTCAGAATTTGGCCACGCACCTCGACACCGCAAGGTAGCGGAGGAAGGATTATGATGATGATATTCTAAAATAATTTTGATGGAACATGTGATATTAACTTAATCATTTAAGGTTGATATATAACCCCCTTCCACGTTAATTTTCGTATTCTGTATACATATTCCGACAACTAAGTTGTTATCATAAATTTTTTGGTATATATGGAGACTAGTAATTCCAATAAACTCAATTCTATTACTCTTTTTAATGGTCGATTATATTTAAATAATTCATCTCTTTTAAATTTATCTGATTTCTAAGCACTCACTATTTCTAATTTAATCTCTTAATCTAATGAAGTTGAAATACATATTCGAGGTTGGGGTACAACACCAGCTTTGATCTCAACCGGTTCACAGAAAGATTGCAAGGTTCACCTATTCATTTTCACTACTTTCCCTGAGCTCGTGTAATTTAAAAGATAGAGAATACCAAAAAGAAGCTCAAAATTAGGGAAATTCCTGTACTTAAATGATGCTAGATCCAATCATCCAAATTGATTTGATTTTTTAAAGACTTTGTTGATTTCTGAACATAGGAGAAGAAAGAAGGTACGCTTCACTATCGTACTTAACTTTTATGAGATGAGGTAGAGGGGATAAGCAAGAGAAGAAAGCAACAAATTACAGACTCGTTATTAAAAGTTACTTGATAGTTGAAAGTAATCAGATCAATTGAAATAGAGATAATGAGGAAGAAACCGGTATTCTCCTAATAGCATTTATAACAAAATTAAGTGAGATTACTCTAGAGGGCGTTAGGAATATCATAGAAGAATAAATACTTATTAAAAATAAATACGATTAAAAGCAATCGCCTAAAATAAGAAAATTTATTGAATCGGGGCCGTAATAAAGTAACTCCAATAAGGTGAAAGTGATAAAATAAGTAGTGAAAGTGAATCTGTATGAAAATTATTTATTTATACTATTTACGAAATTTGTAACACTGGAATATATGTTACAGCGAAATACACAAAATTTGAACAGAAGACGTGATTGCGGAGGGGCGTATAAGTGTTAGTTTTTAAGACAAAGAAATATTGACTTACAGATGTTCTGTAAATGTCAGTGTGTTTCGGTTTTGCAGTACCGAGTGTGCGAAATTTTTTCAATGTAACCATTACCGCGGATCCACGGTGATTAATAGTCTGCTGATAATGACAACTTAGTTGTCGATAAACGCAACAGAGTACGAAAATTGATGTGGTAAAGGTTTTTTTTACCTTTTTTTGATTATATGTAACTACTTATTTTATTTTAAATACCTACTATCAAGCGTATGCCTGTAGTACATTGACCATCTTCCTCACCCTAGTGTTTAGTAGGCTGGAATATGGTGTTGTAATGTAATAATAATACATATGTATTTATTGCCCAACAGGCGACCCCAAATATAGGACAAAACATTATAATACAAATAAGACCAAGAACATACAGTAAAAATAAATTTCAAAAGTAGTAATGTAAAAAATAATAACAGTAACTTAAAATAATCGAAAATTGAGAATTAGAAGGACCGACAAAAGTATCACTACAGAATCTGTTAGCGTTCAGCGACATATGATAGGGGAGCCTTCTAGAGGAGATTCATCCTCTGCATACCCTAGACAAATGTGGCAGCTTTTCTGGAGGAGGAGCGAGAAACTGCGAAGTTTAGTTTGACCAGGAGGTCTGAACAATCAATTCGACCATTCATCAACTTGTAAATAAAACGAGCACAGTGTCTGGATTTGTGTTCCTCCAGTGGTTGGACATTGTGCTCCTCCAACATAACATTGTAATCGACGCCACGCTCAGGATACACGCCCGAAGATTTGAAAGTAAGGAATTTCAGAAATCGACGTTGAACGCGTTCGATTGCGTTTATCTGCGAACCGTATAAGGGATACCATACAGTCGACCCATATTCCAGCTGACTAACAACCAATACAAAGAATAGTGATTTCAATAAGTCAATATTGTTAAAATACTGTGTTGTTCTCATTATAAAGTCAGCACTCTTAACCGCAGAATGAATATTATCAATACATAAATTAAAACTGAGTGAGGGATCAAAGAAAATGTCGAGGTGCTTGATGGAGTCAACTTTCATAAGAGTGTGTCTATCTAGGGAGTATCAGAAAGAGATAGTAGATAACTTTAACTTAAATTACATGACAAAACGTTTGTCTACGTTCAAACTAAGGCAGTTAGACAAAGACCAAGCTGAAACAGTGTCTAGACTCGCTTGAAGCCGACTAATATCTTCAATGGAAGAAACAACTGTAAAAATCTTTACTTCGTCGGCATAGCACAAGGCAAGACAAGGTAAATATAATAAAATAATAAATCATTTATATGTCGTAAAGCTAATAGTGGGCCAAGGTTTGACTTCTGAGGTATGGTATCCCATATATAATATTCGAATTACTTTCATGACTATTAGAACAACATGGGATTGATTCATTGAATAGAAGAATACAGATAAGATCACAATATGTTTAAATTTATATACCAAGCGTTGCCTTCATGGATTATATGTCGCTTTCTCTCTCTTTCGTTTACCGGTTTATCGCAATTTCTCATTCCACTCGAACTTAACGATTTTCTATTTTCCAATACGTCATCATAACAATGCAAACGGCATTTCGCGTTTTTATCGACATCAAGATACAATGCTAGTATCTCACTTGCTCCCCCCTGTCTCACTCAGGACCGATTTCCGTCGTTCGACCGAAAGGCAACCCATCAGAGCCATGAGATAAAAACTCACGCGACAATTTTTACGAGCGATCGTAAAATAAGCCTAGATTTTTAATAATAGATGGCTCGCAAATATTCTGTCGATTTTGGCTCTACCTCTACTACCGCCCACGCACCGCCCCCTCATTCTCTTTTCCGCGATAACAGATTGCCATTTTTTCATGACCCATTGATAACGTCGTATATTACTGTTATTCCAGTTTACTTTTCTGGTTCGCTATGTGTATGTACTATTTATTTTACGCCACCCGTTTATTACGTACATACGAGGAAACGATATCGACTGGGTGACGGCCATTATTTTTTATCTTTTATAATGCGGCGTACGTTGAACATATTTCATATTTCTTTGTCATGCTGGCGTCATGTGAAACTTGTAATTTTATATCGCGGGGAAAATTATACCACCCTTAATGAGTTTTATCGGTGAGTTCTAATTTTAAAATTATTATTCGACGTGGATATCTCTGTATATCTTTTACTAACCTTTATTTTAAAGTTTGACGTAGATGGAATAATGTTTTATTATATTAAACTCTAATGAAATGGTTTCAATTTTACGTTTTTGTTGGCTTAACAGATAAGTTATGATATATATATATATATATATATATATATATATATATATACGAAGTTTGTTCAAAAGAAAAGGTGAATTTTGAATTTTTTTGTAATGTATTTATTTATTCATCAATATCCATTTTATCCCCTTCAAAGTAATCACCATCAGATATAATGCACTTATGCCAGTGCTTCTTCCAATCCTCGAAGCACTTCTGAAATGCGCTTTTCGGTATGGCCATCAGCTCGTTCCTCGATTCTGACTTTATCTCATCAATCGTGGCAAAAGCTTTCCTGTCATTGGTCTCTTCAGTTTTGGGAATAGGAAAAAGTCGCAGGGAGCCAAATCTGGTGAATAAGGTGGTTGACGCATGATTAGGGTGTTGTTTTTGGCCAAAAAATCACGAACAAGCATTGATGAGTGAGCTGGTGCATTATCGTGATGCAGAATCCAGGATTTTTTTTTTCACGATTCGAATCGTTTGAGCCGTATTGCCTCATGCAAACGTTGCATAACTTCCTTGTAGTATTCCTTATTAACGGTACGACCTGTTGGCATGAACTCATTATGCACCACGCTATTGTAATCGAAGAAAATAGTGAGCAAAACCTTCACATTTGATCGAACTTGGCGTGCATTTTCTCGGCCTTCTGTAAAGCGCTTGTACCACTTATAAACACTTTTTTGAGACAAAGTGGACTCGGCGAATGCCACAGTCAATATTTCAAGTGCCTTGGAGCACTTTATTCCATTTTCGACGCAAAATTTAATACATATTCTTTGATCCTTTTTTTTCAAAAGCAAAAATCGAAGAACACACACAAACGTGACTAAGTTTTTCAGTTGTCAACAACGAACTACTAATCCAAATTGGCTGATAATGCCAACATATGACTAACACATGTGTACCAACAAAACAAAAAAAAATTCGATAATCGAATGTACACACAAAATTCAAAATTCACTTTTCCTTTTGAACAAACCTTGTATACGAGGATGGTCCTATACGTACCCGGCCTGACATAGAGATGGCGGTAGTTTTTTGAAAAATATCACTGTGTTAGAAAGTACACAATCTATAAAGTATATGTTTCAAGTTTGAAGACGTCACCTTGTTTAGTATTTGTTTGGCAGCCATCAATAGTGCACGTTTTCAGTGAATTTCTAAAAATGGGGAAAATTGATCATCGATACGTGATACAATACTCTTATTTGAAAGTGTGTGCGCATTGAAACTGAGTTCGCCAGTTTCAGTGCGACAGACAGTAGCAGCAGTTGAGCCCTGAAGATGTCTCATACGAGTGGGTACGAAACGTCAGCGGTTATACCAGTGATGCGGTTTCAGGCCGCAAGCCCAGAAGAAGATAGTATGGACCACGACCGAGGAAGTCTACGTACCAAGTATTGTAATGTAATGTGCCGAATAGCAAAATTCCAAAAAACTTTCAAAACTACAACGTAAACGTTTTACTGCTAGTTCTGAAGTGAAATAATTTAAGTAAGGCTTTAGAACTATAAATGATATACCAGGTCTACCGGAAAATCATTACTGGTTGTTATAACAAACGTCGCTAGATTTAAGTATGCAATGTTATGATCATCTTATTCTACTGACATCAAGCTTCAAATCTGTTCATGCTATATTTTGCGAAAGTAACAATGCTATAAATTTATACTTCTTTGTTGAGTTTCGCTCCTGAAAAAGTGCATTGCAGCTCGTATTATTTTTCTCATTTAACCAAAAGAAAAAAGCCGCTGATCCATAAAAATATGTGAAGCGTGGTTTCGGCAATTGAAGAGTGGTGATTTCGGTGTGCAAGGTAAAAAATGTTCTGCTAGATCGAAAAAGTTTGAAGATTCGAAACTGCAGGGGTTATGGAATGAAGACCCAACCCAAACCCAAAAACAATTGGCAGAAGCGTTAAATGTGGCCCAAGAAACGATTAGCGACCGATTACTAGCAATGAGAAAAATCCAAAAGATAGGAAAATGGGTGCCACATCAATTGGAATGGAAAATCGAAAAATCGTCTGTGAAATGCTATGTAAAAGGTATGATCGGAAGTCATTTCTGCATCGAATAATGACGGATGACGAAAAATGGATTCATTTCGAAAATTTTAGCACAAAAAGTTATGGTTATCATCTGGCGAAGTTCGCTCATTTACTCCAAGGCCAAATCGTTTTGGTCGCAAGACAATGCTCTGGGTTTGGTGGGACCAGAGTGGCGTAGTGTATGACGAACTTTTGAAACCTGGTGAAGCAATTAATACCGACAACAAATTATCAATTTGAACCATGCATTGATAGAAAAACGTCCAAAATGAGCCCAAAGACACGCTAAATTGATTTTACAGCACGATAACGCGCCGTCTCCTACAGCAAAACCGGTAGAGAAAGTGTTGAAAGCACTTGGATGGGACGCCGTACTCTCGAGACCTTGGCCCTTCCGTCTATTACCTCTTCGCATCAATGATACACGCACTTACAGTGCAGCATTTCGCCAATTTCTAAGTAGTTAGAAATTGGCTCGATGAATGGGTTTGCTCAAAGGATAAACAGTTTTTTTTCGGATGGTATCCATAAATTGCCTGAAAAATGGGAAAGATAGGTAGAATTAAATGGCTAATATTTTGAATAAATAAATTTTTCCATTTCCTTGAAGATTCTGTACTTTTCTTTACGGAAAAAGCGGTAATGACTTTCTGGTACACCTAGTATATTTATACTTGAATATTACATGTCAATTTCTTTGATTATAAAGAATAAAAAATGCCAAATGTAGACAGTACTCAAAATTTAAGAAAAAATTGTAAATTTTGTTCGCGTAACAATTTTTGTAAATACAGCGTACCTCTTCTACTTCAAATTACATATTCTATGTGCAAAGCAAGCAATTTCAGAATTTAAAATTTTCTGTTTCCGTAGGAAAGCCCTTATCAGTAGTATTCCTCTCTTAAACGATATAACAAGCAAAAAAAGAAAAAGGTTGGCAAAAGAAAAATAATTTCACGAAAGATTAGAAAACAACCGACTCAAGACGTGTACGCAATGCGGGCTTTTTCTCGCCTGTGCTGCATGCCACAGAAATGAACCAGAAAATCGACAAACAAAGGAGTTCCATCTCCTGTGTATATAGTCAGCCTGCCTCGACAGCATCCCGTAATTCTAATTCTTTACGGCGGTGTATGTACGTTCTTCCTTGGGACTAATATCTATTGGAGATTGTTATCTGTCGAGGCGGGAGGCAGGCGACATCTATTTGTGGCAGAGAATATCGTCTCGGTGTTTGAAAAACGGGGACGACACTTTGGATGAAAACATATGTGCGAACTAGGTGTTCAAATGGAAACAAACTACCTTTCGAGGATGAAGAACATTCCAGGTCGACGACGACGTTGTTTCGTAGCGTTCATTAAATTAGATTACATCACCTACTGTAATATTTTGAGTTAAGTGTGATAGTGACGGTGGTAGGTGTTTTGTGGTAATGGAGTGAAGAGACGCTCGGTATTGGTGTTAGGTGGTAAATGCATAAAGTATGAACAGTTCTCGCGTGTCGAAATTGTTAACCCCATGGAATCCTCGGAGCAGGATTTAGCACAAACGCAATCGATGTTCCTACCCTACTCGCGTGAATGTGTAGATTGGAAATTTAATACCACAAGAATATTGTTTGCGTTTTCAAAGAAAATGTAGCATGTTTATTATTAATATTCATTCGAAGAGTATAATTTTCATTGCTAGAGATACCTGGGATTAATTAAACTTTTGTGCTGTATCAATATACAGCGTGTTTAAAAAAGTAAAGTATTATTTTATCCAAACTATCATTCGCTGCGCCTTGGCTCGGCTATTAGAGAATCGAAACATAGTCTAGTTTATTTAATAGCCGCTAGATGTCAGTTGT
Source organism: Dermolepida albohirtum (assembly GCA_031893035.1). Lineage (NCBI taxonomy): Eukaryota > Metazoa > Arthropoda > Insecta > Coleoptera > Scarabaeidae > Dermolepida > Dermolepida albohirtum. The sequence continues at coordinate 107,849 of JAVIWB010002065.1, forward strand.
CTTTTGTTTTCCTTTGATAACCGTCATATGTTTAAAATTTCTACTCCGCAGCAGAAACCATTATGTGTCTTCTCGAGTTTGCGAAGTGCAATTCCATGATTATAGTGCAAAGACGTTTCAGGTTGAGCTACCAAATTGATCCTCCGAATGGGTGGAACATTCGCAGATGGTATCGGCAGTTCGTAGATACACGATGTGTATGTAAAGAAAGTGTCCTGGCCGCCCCCGTGTTTTTGAAGAAAATATTGCACGAATTCAAACTGCTTTCCAACGTAATCCTTCAAAAACAACTCGTTGTACCAGTCGGGAGTTATAACTGCCTACAAACACAATTTGGCGTGTTTTGAGACGTAGGTTGGTTATGAAGCCGTACAAGTTACAATCGTTACAAGCTCTGCGCCCTGATGACAAATGGAAACGTGTGGAATTTTGTAACGGGATTCATGATGCTGTTGACAATGATAAGACTTTCGCACAACGCATCGTGCTTTTCATGTTAGTAGTCTGGTAAACAAACACAGTGTTCGAATTTGGGGTCTACAGAACCCACATGCAGCCATTGAACACGTACGAGATTCGCCTAAAATCAATGTCATCTATTTACGGCCCATTCTACTTTGATGGAAACACAGTTAACGGTCAGCAGTATCTCGTTATGGTACAAAACTGGTTGTTTCCGAGACTGCACGAAGACAACTTCATTTTTCAAGACGGGGCACCCCCTCACTGGAGTCGCCAAGTGCTTGAATATCTGAATGAAACTCTACCGAATCGTTGGATTGGTCGTCAAGGAGCTGGTGACTTAGCATGTCTCAGTTGGCGTCCACGGTCACCGGATTTAACACTTTGTGACTTCTTCCTGTGGGGTTTCGTTAAAGATGGCGTTTGTATACCACCATTCCCACAGAACCTGTAAGAGTTGAAGAACCGGATCCGTACTGTCATAACATCAGTGACGACAGACATGCTTGCCCGAGTATGGGAGGACTTTGACTATCGATGTGATATTGTTCGTGTCGCTGATGGAGGACATATTGAACATCTGTAATCTGAACTTAAGAGGTTCGTAAATATGTGTGTAAAGTTTCATATTCGTCTGTATTAAAGTTTAATAAATATACGCATTCGAAATACGTATATTCTTTTTGAAGCCACCTTATAACGTCAACTTTCTGTTGTTTATCCAATGATTCACTGATAAATTTAATTATCTCTACTAAGGTGGTGAGAGTAGAGCAACCCACCATAAATTCATACTGTTTTATGGAAATATATGACTGAACGCAAACATAAATTCTAGAATAATATGATAATATTTAGTTTAGTAAAAGGTTTAAAGTTTCCTTTTAAAGAGGTCGTCGCTAACTAAGAATATACTGATACCTTGCACGAAAAATATAACCATGAGTCTGAAGAATATATAGACGTGTCTGCGCGAGAAAAATGCAGCATTAGACTCCATTATCATGTCGCGTATTCAGGTTCAAAATCCTCAGTGTTTATTTACTGCTTGCCTGTGTTTTAAATTTTCCGTTCATTCGCACATTCTACCTCTACAGAATACTCAAGCAAGATACTCGTATATAAGTACATACATGTTCGTATATACGAGAACACGCTCGCGTTGATCTAGCTACGTACATCAATTCGCAGGATACCTCTCAAAAAAACAATCGCCCTGCGAAAATTGCTTTACTAGCATGCACCGACAATTCCGAACTGAATATATATTGAGCATATGCATTCGTTATGTCTTCAGAATGAATGGTTCGTGTGGGCTAAAGCGAAGCCATAATGCGATTAATATTTTACCGGAGCTCTCTCGGGTGTATTTTGAATGCGAGCAGCTTTTGGTGTATTATTTAAAATGCTTATTATTGACTTATGTCTAGACTTACTTATACCGGTATTAAAAAAACGAATGAAATTTAATCTTTTGTTCTGCGAATCCACATTAGTGCAAGTCTTAAATGCACATGAAGAAGCACTGCTTTTTCTTAATCAAAAACGGTAAATAACACGACTATTTCGACAACTAGGTTGTCATCGTCAGCAAATAATTAATCGATGTTAATTTTAAATGTAAATCACACAATTCCAGTCCTAATCTACTTCTTTTACTGTACATGTAGTTCATTTATAGCTTTAACCACTTCAGTTTTGCATGTACAACTTGTACTGTGAGTCCAGGTGCGACACTGTTATTCATTATCTGCTGATGATGTCGAAATGGGTATAAAGAACACGAAAATTATTGTGGAAATGGGTTTTATTTACCTTTCTTGATTAATTCAATCAACCACAATCTCCATTAAAATTTACCGACATTTCTGATCTTTTGTCGCGTCTCGGCGTCCTTACATTGTCTATCAATTATGGTCTTTTTAGTCAGTTTTATTTTGTAACATATTTGTGCTGCAGTTTGTTCAGAATTAATTTTATTTGTGTCTTTTGTTTTTAATATATTTTTTAATTTAATCTTGCATGTGTATTGATACAAATTATGAAATGGATTTTGCAATTGCAGATATTACGAGGGAGCGTTTTTATATTCGCGGAATGGGGGACAAGGGGTGGAAATAAAAAAACCAAATTATTTTTCTTTTTCAATATGTTCACCTGCAAGACGGATACATTTTTCACATCTTTCAATTAATTTATTTATACCCTCATAAAAAAATGATTTCTCTTTATCTGCAAAATACGCCGAAACTGCCTCCTTGACTTCATCATCGGCAGTACATTTTTTACCCCGCAGCTCTTTTTTCATTTTCGGAAACAGGAAATAATCACTCGGGGCCAGGTCTGGGCTGTAGGGTGGGTGATTCACAATTTCGAAGCCCACCTTATGCAGGGCAGCTAACGCAACGCGGCTCTTGTGGACGGGCGCGTTGTCGCGCAAAAGCAGAACACCTTTTGTCAATTTTCCCCGTCTTTTCTCTTTAATGGCTTCTTCTAGTCGCTCTAATATTGAAGCGTAATATTCTCCGGTTATAGAAACACCTTTATCTTTATAAGCAATCAACAATATTCCTTCCGAGTCCTAAAATACCGTTGCCATGAGTTTCCCAGCTGATTGTGACACTTTAAATTTCTTGGGAGGTGCTGTGCCCTTTTTATGCCACTGCATGGAGTCTTGTTTGGACTCAGGTTCATAATGATAAAGTTTCGTCTCCAGTAACAATTCCACTCAATACACCATCCTTGTCTTCATTACAGAGGTCCAAAAATGCACGCGAACACTACGCGCTGTTGTTTTTGCGGCGGCGTGAGCATTCTCGGCACCCATCTTGCGCTGACCTTAGACATGCCGAGATGATCGTGTAGGATTTTAAAAATTGTTGTATCGGATACTCCAACCATTTCTGCGAGTTGTTTCGTCTTTAGTCGAGCATCTTCGAGTACAATTTGTTCAACTTTTTGGGTAAGTGCTGGCGTGGTCACCTCAATGCTCCTGCCCGGCCTCGGGTCGTTTTCAAGGGATTCCCTTCCTTGTTTAAATAAACTATGCCACTTGTACACCATGGTTTTTCCTGGACAAGAGTCGCCGTAAACCAATGACATCTCATTCATTATGGTCGCGACTGATTTTCCTTGCCTGGTAAGGAACTTTATAACGGCACGATATTCGATTTTTTCCATATTTCACTTTTCACTCCTGATTATGTTACTTGGTTGACGATAGCTCAAAGACTAACTGTCTAATAACAATGAAACTTCGTATTTATACTAATCATGAGTCGCTGCACAGGCCACGCCCCCAATGCGCCTACTCACCCCTCTACAACCCGCTCATTCCGCGAATATAAAAACGCTCCCTCGTACTTACTAAATCGTTAGTGTGAAGCCCCACGAATTGTGCGCCAAATAAATGAACTAACAGGATTTATTTTCTAAACAGAGTATAAATGATTGGAACTGTCAATTGCCGACGTTTCAGAGCCACCGAAAGGCGGGTTATATGCCTAGTTAATTCACAGAGTGAATTTAGTATTTCGGGTCAGCTCGGTGATGACAAATGCGGTATTTTACGTTGCTGTTTTCGTGTATTGCATAATAATGTCAAAAGGTTGTGATAGTGCGACGGTTATTAGAAAATGCTATATAGGGGAGTTCATAAAAGTAGTTCCAGACTTAGAATGGCGTAAAAATAATATGTACAGTCCGCGATAAATCTTTGTTCCCTTGGAACAGATTTGCGTATAAGACATTAAAACTGCACAAAATGTACATGCAAAAAGTACTTTATTTTCGATTGAATCGTGACGTTTATTGTTTGTAATTTAACGTTTCCTTTACTTACTAGAAAACAATTTCTTAAATTGTGGCTTACATAAAACTCCAATTAGAAATTACCAGTTACCCGAACAACAATACAAAATCATATTGGGTTCGTGTGCGATAAAATTGAAAACATTGAATCCGATTTCAACAAAAAAGCTGTGGTTATGTCTAAATGTGACTACGGACTGCCAAAAAGTTCTTTTGATGTTGTAGTATAAACAGTGGAACTTTGAAATCATCAGTCTTATTGTTAGCAGTTAATATAACATTAAAGAAATGTACTAGCCAAGCAATTTTGAGGTTAGAGCTAAATACATAGATCAATATCAACTCTCGACAGCTTAAGTGTTAAGGTTAATGAGGCATGGTGTCGCAACTATATTAGGTATGTGTCACTCTCTTAAAGATAAATATAGTAACCCAATGAACTAGCAGAATACGAATTTGATGCTCTCAGTAATAAAATCTTTCAAACTTTGGAGATAATCCATTTGCACATTCAAAAGTTCACATTTCTGGCATATTCCTTCAAGCCTTTTGTTCTCCCAGGGTTAAGCCAGGAGAGCTGACTAAATTTCGATATCAAAATCGGTTTTGCAACCTTCCAAAATGTTAGGACACAAACTTTTATTAATGTCGATAACTTTTGAAAAATATCAATTTTTCTGAGTACACCCTTTTCAAAAAATTAAGATTTTGGTTAAAATGAAAAGTTTCGAATGTAGCCTACGTTGTGCGTCAAACGGTAGTTCTGAACAAGCAGAATACGAATTTTGTGCTCCCAATAACAAAATCTTTCAAACTTTGGAGATAGTCCATTTACACATTCAAAAGTTCACAATTTTGGCATGGTCCTTTAAGCATTGTATTCTGTCAGGGCTAAGTCGAAAGAACTATCTAAATTTTGATATCAAAATTGTTTTTAGCATCTTTCAAAATGTCAGCATACAAATTTTTGTTAACGTATGATAACTTTTGAAAAATATCAATTTTTCCGAGTGCAAAAATTGAGATTTTTGTCAAAATGTAAAGTTTCGAATTTAGTCTTTATTGTGCGTCAAACGGTAGTTCTGAATTAGCAGAATACGAATTTAGTGCTCCCAATAACAAAATCTTTCAAACTTTGGAGATAATCCATTTTCACATTGAAAAGTTCACATTTCTAGCATAGTTCTTCAAGCCTTATTTTCTCTCAGGGCTAAGCCGAAAGAACTATCTAAATTTTGATATCAAAATCGTTTTTAGCATCTTCCAAAATGTCAGCACGCGTACTTTTGTTAATGGACGATAACTTTTGAAAAGTATCTATTTTTCCGAGTGTACCCCTTTGAAAAAATTGAGATTTTTGTCAAAATGAAGTTTCGAATTTGGTCTTGGCTGTGCGTAAAACGGTAGTTTTGAAATAGCAGAGTACGAATTTTATGCTCTCAATAACAAAATCTTTCACACTTTGGAGATAATCCATTTTCACATTGAGAAGTTCACATTTCTGGCATAGTTCTTCAAGCCTTATTTTCTCTCAGGGCTAAAAGTATCTATTTTTTCAAAATCGTTTTTAGCATCTTCCAAAATGTACCCCTTTGAAAAGAAAAAATTGAGATTTTTGTCAAAATGAAAAGTTTCGAATTTAGTCTTGGCTATGCGTAAAACGATAGTTCTGAACTAGCAGAATACGAATTTTATGCTCTCAATAATAAAATCCTTCAAACTTTGGAGATAATCCATTTACACATTCAAAAGTTCACATTTCAGCCCTAGTTCTTCAAGCCTTTTGTTCTCCCAGGGCTAAGCCAAAAGAGCTATCTAAATTTTGACATCAAAATCGGTTTTAGGGCCTTCCAAAATGTCAGCATACGAACGTTAATGTACGATAACTTTTGAAAACTAACAATTTTTTAATTTTTCTCTTTGAAAAAACTGAGATCTTTGTCAAAATGAAATGTTTTGAATTCAGCTTTCGTTTAGCGTAAAATGATAATTATAAACTAGTAGAATACGAATTTTATCCTTTGAAAAACAACGTCTTTCAAACGTTGGTGATAATCCATTTAATGTAAATAAGTAAATAATGGCCGCGTTTCAATGCAGTAGTTCAGGCCTGAAGATGTCCCATACAAATGGGTATGGAACGTCGGCAGATATATAAGTGACGCGGTTCCAGCTCGGAAGCCCAGAAGCAGATAATATATTCCGAGTTTTAATTGAAGTTAGAGGAATATACAGAATATATAGTTTCGTAGGCGGAATATGGATGACTCTATATCTATATGAAACCGTTCCGGAACTTTTTGAATGCAATGTATATACCCTACTGCTACGAATATATATAAATCAATTGTTCAGTTTTCACGATCTCAAAATTAGGAGCAGAAAACCATTTTAATTCTCTAAAATTCAACTCAGTCAATAAGTTTGAAAGAAACCTAGAAATAACTGTTCAAGTTTGTCTATTCGATTAAATTAACCAAGAACATCTCGCCATACACTTCTTTGATTTCGTAAATCTCATTTCCGAGCAGTTATAGAACGCTCGAGGTCCCGCCGACAAGAAGGCGAAGAAATAAGAACTTTAAACTTCGTTAACCTGTCGTAACTAATAACGTTAAGCATTTCAACTATTCGCCCCCCTATTCTCTTAATAAGAAAACCGATCCGGAAAACGACGTTCAACATTCTTCATCGAATTCTCTTCGCTTCTCTCATTATGGCCATCTAATTTCTGTAGGACCACCCGACTGTTCGCCAATCACCTGTCGTCGTTCCATTTGGCGTCGCATTTTCGCGTTATTTTCTCTTAGGAAAGCTCACCAGCTCAGACCGCAACCCGAACATCATCAGTTCCGAAGGATTCGGACCCGACACGGATAGTGATAAGAGGCGTCACGTCACGGAGACTTTGGGAAGATTAATTTATGCATACTGGAAAAGAGAAAGCTTCGCGTGCATACGAATTGGGGCTCAGCTTCCAGCAATTCCGTTGAATTTTAAATAATTACGTGATTTTTGTTTCGTGAATTTTTGTCGTTAATCATTTTTTTTTCTCGTAAAGTTTAGGGTGCGAAATGGAAAGAAGCTCCTGTCTCAAGAAAAATTTGAGTGACGATAATTAAAAGTAAATAGCCTGCTTGAAAATGATAATTTTTGATTAGTGATTGGTTAACTTTCCGAAACTTATTTTCAGTGGAGAGTATTTGGGATATCATCTAATATAATTTAGATTTATAGTCGTAAAAGTTTCCTTCGGGTGGAGGTGTTGATCGAAAATCGGAGCGTTATTATATCTGATGTCTATTTTAAACTTAATTTAAATCACTTCTGTGCGTAGCACTAGGTGTAGGTGGTTGGATCTGGTTTTCACGAACTCGGTGTGGCGCGTGGAGATGGTGTATGGTGCTCATCTTCTAGTACGAGAAAATCTTGACCGTCTATTTCTTCCCGTTACTGTCAAAACCACTAAATAGTGGCTAGTAAAATTCACTTTAGACTATGTATATTACATATAGCTCTTGCTTAATTGTTTTGATGAAAAAATATGTTTGTTTTTTTTATTAAAATAGATATAAATGTGTGACTTGAATTATGGATACCAAAACACAGTAACACCACTGCCGTGACATCTAATGTATTAACCAGAGAACTAACTGACCGAACGAGTGATGTATGGCGTTGTTAACTTTTATATTAATTTTGTGTTCTACAAAGCCAGGTAGACTGATGAGTATTGGCATTATATGTATCTATCATTGCTTTTGTCGAGATACCATTGTAGTTTCGCACTGTAAAAGAAGCGGTCATAATTAGTTAATGTTGTGATCAGACCTTGAAACCTTTAAATTTGTGTTACATAATGTACGTTCTATACATTTTAGATGCGTTTTGAAAAAAAATTTACTTGTACTAGCTATATTATTGTAAAATAAATTGATCATAAAAGTTACAAAAAATTAATATAATGACTAACCAAATACTATATAATATAAAGTACAATATGTATGTAGGTATAATATATATATATATATATATATATATATATATATATATATATATATATATATATATATAAAGGCTGTTTCAAATTTCACGGTTTTTTTAAGAATAAATAAAACACATAATTTGCATTTACTTTCAAAAACTTTTTATTGGTAATTGAAGTATCAGTTATGACATCTATATGCGAAAAATAATATCTGCCAAATGGCTTCTTCTTGCAGCTACACAGACGTCCACTCTTTTGTTAAAATTTTCAATGACATTTTGACATAATTAAGGCTCTATCTCACCAATGACACGAATAATTTCATCTTTCAAAGCAGGAATTGATTGTGGATTGTTTTTATAAACATGACTTTTCACATAATCCCAAAGAAAATTGTCTAACGGTGTCAAATCACATGATCTTGGTGGCCAACTAACATCACCGTTTCTTGAGATTACACGTACAGGATATTTTTCTTTTAATAAATTAATTGATTTGTGTGCAAAGTGAGGTGTAGCGCCATCCTGTTGAAACCATATATTCTCTAGATCAATACTCATTAATTCAGGACACAAAAATTCGGTTATCTTCCGACGATATCGATTACCATTGACATTTACAGCTTCACCAGCTGCATTTTCAAAGAAGTAAGGTCCAACTACACCTCCTGACCATAATGCACACCAAACAGTAACTAGTTTAGGATCCATAGGTTGCTCATGAATAATTCGTGGATTTTTCTCACCCCAGATACAGCAACTTTGTTTATTAACATAGCCACCAAGTTCAAAATGTGCCTCATCGAAAACGTTATTTTTTGAGAAAAATCAGCTGGTTGTTCATTGATAAAATTTACAAATGAACAACGTTTTATATGATCTAATGGCTTCAGTTCCTATGTTGTTTGAACCTTATATGCCTTCAGAACTAAATTCTTGTGTAAAATACGCCATGTTGTTGATACACTAAGTCCAAGTTGTTGTGAACGTCGTCTAATGGACATTTCAGGATCTTCAGTAACGCTTTCACTAACTAAACCAATATTTTCGTGCGAATGACCACTACGACTGTATGTTTCACTTTTTTGTCCTTCCACGGAACCGATCTCTTGAAATTCTTTTAATAATTCGGCCAATAGTGATTTCAGATGGACGATTATATAAACCATAAAATTCACGTAATTTTCTAAAAACTCTTTTCACAGAACGCTGATTTTCATAAAATTATTCAAAGCAGAATACGAATTTTCTGCTCCCAATAACAAAACCTTTCAAACTTTGCAGGTAATCCATTTGCACATTCAATAGTTCACATTTTTGGCGTGGTCTCGTCAAGCCTTGTTATCTCCCAGGGTAAAGCCGAAAGAACTGTCTAAATTTTGATGCCAAAATCGTTTTTAGCATCTTCCAAAATGTCAGCACACGAACTTTTGTTAATGTACGATAACTTTTGAAAAATATCAATTTTTCGTGTATACCCCTTTGAAAAAATTGAGGTTTTCGTCAAAATGAAAAATTTCGAAAATAGTCTTCGCTGTGCGTAAAACGGTAGTTCTGAACTAGCAGAATACGAATTTTGTGCTCCCAATAACAAAACCTTTCAAACTTTGGAGATAGTCCATTTATACATTCAAAACTTCACATTTTTGACGTGGTCTTTCAAGCCTTGTTATCTCTCAGGGCTAAGCCGAAGGAACTATCTAAATTTTGATATCAAAATCGTTTTTAGCTTCTTCCAAAATACCAGCACACGAACTTTTGTTAATGTACGATAACTTTTGAAAAATATCAATTTGAAAAAATTGAGATTTTTGTCAAAATGAAAAGTTTCGAATTTAGTCTTGGCTGTGCGTAGAACGGTAGTTTTGAAATAGCAGAGTACGAATTTTATGCTCTCAATAACAAAATCTTTCAAACTTTGGAGATAATCCATTTACACATTCAAAAGTTCACATTTTTGGCGTGGTGTTTCAAGCCTTGTCATCTCTCAGGGCTAAGCTGAAAGAACTATCTAAATTTCGATATCAAAATCGTTTTTAGCGTCTTCCAAAATGTCAGCACAGGAACTTTTGTTAATGTATAATAACTTTTGAAAAATATCAATTTTTCCGAGTATACCCCTTTGAAAAAATTGAGATATTCGTCAAAATGAAAAGTTTCGAATTTAGTCTTCGTTGTGCGTCAAACGGTAGTTCTGAACTAGCAGAATACGAATTTTGTGCTCCCAATAACAAAATCTTTCAAACTTTGGAGATAATCCATTTACACATTCAAAAGTTCACATTTTTGGCGTGGTCTTTCAAGCCTTGTCATCTCTCAGGGCTAAGCTAAAAGAACCATCTAGATTTCGATATCAAAATCGTTTTTAGCATCTTCCAAAATGTCAGCACACGAACTTTTGTTAATGTACGATAACTTTTGAAAAATACCAATTTTTCCGGGTATACCGATCTGAAAAAATTGGGATTTTCGTCAAAATGAAAAGTTTCGAATTTAGTCTTCACTGTGCGTAAAACGGTACACAGCGCACGAACTTTTGTTAATGTACAATAACTTTTGAAAAATATCAATTTTTCCGAGTAGTATAAAAATTCAGATTTTTGTCAAAATGAAAAGTTTCGAAGTGAAGTGACACGATTTTCCAAACTGTCAGTATCCACATTTTCCATGTCGGGAAAGCGATCTAGCCCAATATGTAGGCCATGGCGAATTTAATCACTTCTTAGTAACTACTTTACTTTCAAATTGTATCCCCGTTGTCATGTGTATCTGTTTTCTTGTTGATTTTTATTAAATAAAGAATTTTTCTATTATACTGGACGTTCTTTTGTGTTACCAAACATCTTTAGGAGAAATCTCAAGCATATTAGGGGGTTAATAGGGCTAGGATCTGATAAGAAACACTACGTGTGCAACTAATACCTCTTGGCGACCTTTCATATTAAGATGAACCTCCAACTTCTTACCTTTGTGGAACACTATTTCCGTGACACCTAACCTGACCATCATTTTGTTGCTGCTCAGACAAACTAAAGCTTTCTGAATCGGTCACGACCCACAGCATTATTGTTACTACTAACATGATTGTAGTATCTTCCATAACTCCGAAATTTACGGACCCATGTACGTAAAGACTCGTTTGCAATTCTATGCTGTTTTTACCCCTCATAATTTGTGGTTCATTTTTTTAACGCCGTGTAGATAATATATCACACTGTGTGTGCATAATTGTACACTATGTAATGACATACTTGATAAGACAAGGGCAAGACAAAAACAGACTGATTAATGTTCCTGCAGACGGGATTTGGATTATTCAAATTTAAAGAAACGGCAAAACGTAGATTACGGCAAATTTATGATCGTACGTTGGTCGTCATTAATAATCCTTTTTTTAAAACCAAACATCGAACACAGATCTGCATTCCCGCGGAGAAATAATAGATTGCGTACGACTCCGAAACGAAAATATCGAACACGCGAAGTGTTCATGCTCTATAAATAAATACACAGTGGTAGGATTCGAAAGGATTACCAACACGTACATAAATTGAAGCATGGTATGTTAATCCATCAAGTTGAATTTTGTTAATGAAATGTTTAAAAGTGTTTACTAACGAGGGTACATATCTAACGAAGATATTTAATTTTTCTGTAACCTTTGCAAGAAGAATACAAACGTTCCAGAAAATACACATACTAACATTATTTTTCTTTATCTTTGAAGTAAAAATACAGAAGTTAGATTGATCGAAAAGGGCCTGAAAATTTTAGAAAAGATTTTGAAAATATATTCTACACTGAGGAGTATAATTCAAGTATTAACGAGATCTTGATTGCATCGTGTTTCCAGTAATTCAATGCTCATAAAGCGACCTTTGACCTCACTAAAGAATTATCATCAGGTTTTATATGGCTTTTACCAAGTTTAAAGGTTGTATTGAATTATTCTCGCGTACAGTTCATCTCGCCAATAGGGAGGTTAAGCCACCACGATGAGTGTAAGGACAAAACACCATGGACACCGCATAAGGTGTTTAGTGGAACGAGGGAATAATTCCAATATTTTGGCATAGCTGAGATGTTTTTTAAGTGACTTAATCGTACAAATGGTGTATCGATTGAGAGATCGCGGTATATTAATAATAATAATAATAATAATAAGTCTTTATTGTCCAACAGATTGTTATAATCCAATAACAGGACAAAAAAAAAATATATATATATATATATATATATATATATATATATACACACACACACATATATATATATATATACATATACAAAAATACAAATCATCAGATAATCAAGCAAAACAAAATTAACACAATTAATGTTCACAGTGCTTTAGAAAAAAAAAAAAAGAAAAAATAAAAATAAAGATATAAATGAATATAAATATAGGTTATACACACACACCCATAATTAAGAAAATAAAGAAAATTAAGAAAATTAAGACAAACGCGCCCTAGCGACAGCTAGTATCCGCCTCAAGGAATCAAAATTTAAATCACAATGGTCCGACAAACCGTTGAAGGCCCGACATGCAACTGCCAATGGGGAATTGAAACCAATATTCGTACTAAATGTTTCAACATAAAAGCAATGGCTATGTCTAGCCGACACTCGTGGTACCATAAAATTGAGCTGAGATAGCAAATGAGCACAATCTATATTCCCTCTAACCAAGTTAAATATAAACTTAATACTGCTCAGTTGACGCCTGACCTCCAAGGATTCCATTCCAAACTTATTTAGAAGAAAAGAGTTCTCGACTCCTCGTGGAGGATACACACCCCTCACCTTAAAGCTCAAAAACCTCAAAAACCTTCTCTGAACTCTTTCAAGTGACAATTTGTGAATCTCATAATAAGGATGCCAGATCAAAGATGCATACTCCAGCCTCGAACCCACATACGTCATGTACAGCTGCTTAATCGTAGAAATACTGAAACAATGAGAATTCCTTATCACGAAACCCAGCACCCTCAGAGCCGCCGCGGTTATGTGATTGATGTGCTTAACAAAGGTAAGCCTGGAATCAAAGTAAACACCCAAGTCTTTTATTTCAGTGCATCTAACAAGAGAAAGACCATTAAGTGAATAATTATAGATTACCGAGTTAATCCTCCTCGTATATGTTACAACTCTGCATTTATCCACATTCATCTGCAAATTGTTCAGCGCGCACCAATCAGAAATTCCATCCAACGCCAACTGCAAGCGGTTACAGCCATCCATATCGTTCACACCTCCGAAAATTTTTAAGTCATCCGCAAATATCCACCAATATTATGAAGGCTGTAGTCGCGAAAGACCAAATAGGGTACTAGATGGGCAGGAAGGAGTTTTGGATATTGCAAATGAAAATTCAAAAATAAGTACTCGAATAATTTATTGTTTCTCCGGGTTAATATTCGAAGCTAATCTTTTAGAAGACGATTCTCTTACGACTACATTTGGAGAATTAAATAAGGATTAATGAACATGAATCAAATCTTCCCCCTGCTTCCTTTGAAACAATATATAAAGGAGAAACTAGATTACTACAAATTATTGGTAGAATTATGTAACTGTGAGTTGTTGATGATACGAACTGTACCACTGTATGATTTGTTTAGAATCTTGACGAGCTAAAGTGCGTTAAATAAAGGTTCTAACGAAGGACGGGACTCAACCGCACTAAAAAATAGTTTTGAGCATACATTAGGGCGGACTACTCACGCATAAAATTTCAAATTTTTCTGAATTTTCAGCTCGGGACTCTCTCCTTGTTAGTCGTACATCTGGGAGGATGACCACGAACTTATATAAATTTCCTTCTCTAGGATAATTGTTCGTTTGTACGATAGAGGGAAGTATATATATTTTTTTACAATTCCGTAGTTAATTTCGGTTTAGAAAGACTTAGTTTGAAATTCAAAATAGGACTGCTGAAAGTATGACTGAACCGGAACAGCGTCGTAATTGAAAACTAACAAAATATAGAAGTGCTATTAAATATAGGAATGATGGCTGCTTCATTCTTTACTCATGTTAAAAACATTTAGTTCTTCCTATATGATTTAGCGGTAAAATAATGTGCTTAACTAATACATCGCTGCCAATGTAAGTTAATTAAGTAATGTAAATTGGAAATGTATGCAAAATATATATATGTATGTAGCAATGGTGCAATTTCATTAGCAAGCAGTGTATATTAGCTTAAAGGAAGTTCTCTTATAAATTACGTAACTAATTTTACAATCTTCTAATGCAGCCAAGGTGTATTACATTGGATGTACCATAAGATTCTAGTTATCGCGTAACGTTTATGAGAACTAATAACACGAGATCCGAGCATGACAATATAAATTTCTAAAACCCAAAATAGCCGGTACCAGGCACTCAAGGAATAACGCTTTAATAAGATTTTCGGCGGAGGGAAAACCTGGACCGGCCCTTAGAACAATGTGACGCGTCGAAATTGAATTTCAACTAACAAAACTTATTTATAACCATAGTCAAGGTAGCGAACTCCATTTAATAACTAAAACGTTGATGGTTAGTGCTGCGGTTGAGGTAATGCATTTACGGGAGTTTGTGCGGACGTCGCTTCGCAGCCTCTATTCACTAAATGCCCGTTTTAACAGCGTAGTACACCCCAGGGGACTTGGAAACAAGTTTGAATATATATACATTGTGTGGATGGCACTATAAAAATATGAAATGTGCAAGTTTTTGTTTAGCGAAGGATACAAGTTCTAAAATGTAAATAATATGTGTGATGGTGTGCGCAAGTATCGGTCCGGAAAGCAATAAAACAAGATGAAACCTTAAGAGCGTTTCTATTGTTAGATGGAATTGAAAGGATAGGACTTATTTCAATGCATAAGATATCTGAATACAGAAACCGAGTAGTTTCAGTTATGTTAGGTATTAAAAATGTAAATACGGTTTATGACGCTTACTAATACTGGGGCGTCGGTATTATAACAGGTATCGTAATGTAATCTTCGATTATCAATAATTGAAATTAAATAAAGGTATCTAAATATATATGTATATATTGTAAATATTTGACTATTTGTCTGTATTTCCTTTATAGAATCGTAAACTATGCATTTGATCATTTGATGATCTTTAGCAAAGTTATTGTACATGAGCTCACGAAGGTTTCTAAGTTGGTACGACCAATTTTCGACCAATTGTAAGTTTTGCAAAACAATTAACGGTTATTGGAAATGGGCGAATGCAAATTGATGAATTTACGCAATGTATCATCTTTCCAGAAAACTTCTGTAAGATCACAGAAAGCATAGACGAATTGGTGCAAAGAGTTTTCCCAAACATTGCACAGAACTACAAAAATCATCAGTGGCTCAGTACGCGTGTTGATGACTTATTATAGGAATCCATATTTGTTCAATATCAGTAGCAATTATTTCACAAATGCACTTAATTGAAGCATCTTTTCGGTTGTTCAATTCAAACATATTATTTTTAGCCACAGGTAATATTTAATAATATCACAATGCGTAGGTAACACATTTGCACTTAATGTAATTAGTTTTCCAAATACAGAGCAACACAAATCTTTCCTAGTTTTAGGCATTTCAAATCTTTCCTCAGCAATCACGTTTTAACTTTTGGTAACGAAAATTTTACGTTTGATTAAGTTTTATAAACTTTTTTAACACGTTGCACTTCTAAATACTATGAAGAAACTGGAAGAAACTGTTTAAAATGATACTTTATTTTATGCATGGGAACTTTGTTTTTGAGCAATAAACTTAAGTGTTGCCAACAGTTTCATTTCATGGTAGATAAAAAAGATTTTTAAATTGTACTTTTCTGCCTTTATAAAGGGTTTTCCAATAGGGACTTGACAACTTTTAATTCAATTTGTGAAAGCACCCTTTCACTAATCATCGAACTGTCACTGTCAATTTATTCAGTAAACTTAACATTTTCATCATGGTAAAGTACACGAACGAACAACGTCTGCAAATTATAAAAATTTACTACAGAAATTCGGAGTCGGTGACCGCTACTTTAAGAGCGTTAACTCCGATTTTCGGTCGTAATTCTCGCCCTAGTAGACAGGCAGTAACAAGTTTAGTGCAAAAATTTGAGTCTACATATTCGTTGTGTGATGTTGCCGTACCAGTGAGACAACGGGTTGATCGAAGTGTCGAAAATATCGCTGCCGTCGAAACGTCCGTAGCAAATGATCCAAATCAGTCAATTCCACGGCGTTCTCAAGAGTTGGGCATCACCCGGACCACTTTATGGCGAATTTTGCGTAAGGATCTTGGTTTACACCCATACAAGATCAAGCTGACTCAAGAATTGAAGCCGATGGACCATTTGAAGCGACGTACGTTCTCCGATTGGGCTCTGGAAAAGATGCGCCAAGATGATCAATTTCATCGCAAAATCATTTTCAGTGACGAAGCTCATTTTTGGCTCAATGGGTTCATCAATAAGCAAAATATGCGATATTGGTCGGGTGAAAATCCACATGTGCTTCATGAAACACCACTTCATCCGCAAAAAATAACTGTTTGGTGCGGTTTGCATGTCGGCGGCGTCATAGGGCCATATTTTTTCGTCGACGATAATGATCGTCACGTTACCGTGAATGGTAATCCTTATCGCGCCATGATTACCGATTATTTTTGGCCCGAATTGGAAGATATGGACTTGGACAACATGTGGTTTCAGCAGGACGGTGCCACAAGCCACACAGCACACGTTACAATCGATTTATTGAACAGTAAGTTTGATGAGCGTGTTATCTCAAGAAATGGACCAGTTGATTGGCCGCCTCGTTCGTGCGATTTAACGCCTTTAGACTTTTTTCTTTGGGGCTACGTCAAGTCGTTGGTCTATGCCAATAAGCCGACAACGTTGGAAGAGCTCAGAGCCAATATTGAACGCGAAATAGCAGCCGTTTCGGCCGAATAGTGTGGCCGAGTCATCGAAAATTGGGTCCAACGAATCGACCGCTGCAAACGTGCCCGCGGTGGCCATATGAACGAAGTGGAGTTCCATTCATAAACGTTTTGATTGTACTTCAACCCGATAATAAAGTTTTTGAAATATCTCAAATGGTCTGCATTTTATTTTGAAAAAAAATTATAAATTATGTTATTTTTCAAAGTTCACCCTTCATGCGCCACCTCGAAATAAAGTCACAGAGTCTTGTTATTTTTGCATAAATAGAGCTTTCTAATAGGGTCATCAATTAACAATACAGGAGGTTTCAAAATTTAAAAAAAAATTTTTTTTGTTCATTTTCACTATAGTCGATTTGGCAATTTCTTTGTCTTTGTGTATGATTCTTTATTATCACTGTTTTTCAGAAGAATAGTTTGCATAGAATTAATTATTGAAATGCTTTTTGTTTCAGGTAAGAATATTCTTAATTTACAAAAGGAAACACCAAACTGGTGTTATAACTTTTATGTTCTCATTTATATAATTCTATACGTGTACTTTGTTCTTGTACTTCTTTCATCTTAAATGCAAAATCTGAAAGCCTCTCTCACAGAATAGTATTCGCCACATTGAATGGCTATGTAGTTTTAAAGCAATTTTAAATTAACGCGGGTTCTTACAAAGTTTTAATTAGTTACTTAATGACCTAGAGCGGATAAGAATTAAGAAGTAGATAGTCGCATTGATTTTCTTCCTTAAACTTCTTTCAGAAGCGTTTAGTCATTATCTACACTACTCAGAATAATTAGAGAACAATTCATAAAAATTATAGCAAATTAAAAGTTTTTTTTTACTATATTTGTGGTTTTAGTATATTTGTAAACGAATATCTGAACAGGTTGTTTAATTTTTTAGTTTTTTGGACACGCTTTATGTGATATTGTTAAAGGAGTACTAGAGGTTACATTTGTAGTTAGAAAAACAGAAATATTAAGTTACGTTGCAATAATTCTTAGGGTTACGAGCTCAGATTGTACGCAGCTGATAACGCAGTATTATTATACATTACAAAACGGTATTTTAACGATATTTTAAGAAGAAATATTATTATAATTATAATTACCTTTATATTTAAATGAAGATGAAATTAGGTTCTTGTATTTTATGTGTTTAGAAATCGCGCTTCGTTTATACAAGTCTGTCTACGAAAATTATACCTTTCGACTCGTAGTCATTAAAATACCTTCTCTGGGGAAGTACCATTATGTGTCCACTCTTGATTTTGCTATTTTACATAATGATGAAGCATGGTTTCATAAACTATAACACATCTTTGCGAACTGTTAGCATAGCTTTCCTTAAGCAACTTTAAATTACTACTTGATATTCGCATGTTTTTGGTCACAGTTTAAGATCCCTGTGATTTACTTCGTTGTGAATTTAAACATAGCCAATTCTATGTGCAAAATGTGATATACGAGTTTAGTAGGTACGCTCACGATGCTACATATCTTCTTAAGTTAATTCTTCAATCATACTGTTACGATTCGATTTCCATCTTCCGGGTATTTTATTTCATTTTTCAAATCCCTGTATAGTCTCTATATTTGGTTATTTATGTATGTTTGAATATCGTTTGTTTAACATTTTATGTCGATTTAGTTTCATTTAATGTAGTGTTAGTACGTTCTCATATATTCGTTATTCCATGGCCAATATTGCAATTAATTAGACGTAGTATATTTTAACTTTTTATTCAATCGAATAGTCTTTCATGTATGCCGCATAAAGCAAGTCTTATCATGTTTGGAGTTTTTATTGTTTCTGGATGCACAACGTGATGAGTAATTCAATGTTTGTCTCACTCCCGCTGCACCAATAGATGAGCTGCAGGTGCGCGTAGTTATTCTGTGCTTACGTGAGAATTTGACATTATTTTCTTGAATCTTCTATTATAGAATATTTTCTTCCGTACCTCCTTTACTCCTTTTCTTTTAGCCGCGCATTTCGCGTTAGTGTGTGTGATGGGTTTCATTAAGCACTTTCGTCTTTATTGGGATACACTTTACCAAATATCGTCTTAGCTTTCGTTTTGAATACAGGTCCAGTTATTGTGCATCTTTTTTCGCGTTGATTTAAAAACCACTCATGAAGACGAATTTTCATTTCGGGATATTCAGCGCTATGTAAAGACTTAGCTTTTGGAGCCTGATACGTGTTGGAAGCAGCATTTAATATAGCATCCTTTTTTGATTTTATATAGCTGAGCATAGACTTTGTTACATTGAAATCTACGGTTAAACGATTTCCTTGGACACCCTCATCGAGCATTCTTAATATCTTTACTTTAGTTTCCAATGACAAAGTGTTTTTTTACGTTTATTTGACATGTTGAATTTTACTCACTTGCACTTTTCAACGGAGCGTCAGCAAAATATGTATGCACGTATTAAATATTCACGTTCGAATGATCAAATATTCTATAAGCACGCCAAGAAAAATCCCCATTTACATGTGCTCGTATAGTTCGGTGATTTCCCTTCACCACAAAAAGGAACGCTAGAAAATTAGAACTTAAAGTTCTAATTTTAGATCCTTTAATGCATTCAAATCTCAGATTCTAATTTCCGCAAGATTCGAATTTGTGCGAGTTCTAATTTGTGAGCGTGTACTGTATATATATATATATATATATATATATATATATATATATATATATATATATATATATATATATATTGTCAAATAACTAACTTAAGTACTACAATATATATATATTTATATATATATATACATATATACTTATATATATATATACATATATAGTACTTATATATATATATATATATATATATATATATATAAGTTAGTTATTTGACTATAACCGCATGAAATAATATTGCTTACTTATTCGTTTCATGCTAACATTTCTTTTACTATTTCTTTATTCGCTTATATGTCACATTGAATCAATTTTTTTAATTAATTTGTCAATTGACTTATTATTATATTATAATAAACGCTGCATTATCACATCCACGGCGTTTTCTTAGTATTAACCAATTAAGAACCCGTGCTGCTGAAGCACTGTAACAATACATAATAATATCATTTATTTTACTGTCTTAAACATCATCATTTTCGAGGGATGTTTCCAAAGTTCTGGGAATTACATATAATTTTTATAATTTTGTTAATTTTCGTCAACATTACAATGTCGTTTTTCAACATATGTAATCTCCATTTAAGTGAATACATTTATCCCAACGATAAACTAATTTTTTTAAGCCGTCCTCAAAGAAGTTTTTCGGTGTCTTGTCGATCCACCTATTTATGACACGTTTTACGTCAGTTAAACTTTAAAATCGAACACCTCGTGAGGGTTTTTTCAAATCTGGAAACAGATGGTAATCACTGGGTGCAAGATCCGGGGAATAAGGTGGGTGTGGCAGCAATTCCCATCGAAAATCGTTCAGAACATCCTTCGTTTTTCTTGCGGTGTGTGGTCTTGCATTATCCTGTTGCAATAACGGATGCTTATGCAACTTCCCAGACCGTTTCTTGACTAGTGGCTGTCGCAGTGGTCCGGATAATAAATTTGAATAATATTCTGCAGTAATTGTAGTACCTCTCCGCAGATAATGTATGAAAATAATCCCTTCCCAATCCCAGAATACAGTAAGCATTACCTTTCCAACAGACGGAGCTGCACGCGCCTTAAGTGGAGGCCCTTCTTCAGATTTGCGCCATTCTTTGGATTGACTTTTCGTCTCAGGATTGAAATAAGGAATCCGCCTTTCGTCAGTGGTTATTATTCGTTGCCAAAATTCATCACCGTAACGGGCTAACAGCTCTTGAAGTTGACGACAAGTATCGGGCCTATTGAGTTTCTGTTCTGGTCCCAACAGCCTTGGCACCCAACGCGCCGAAACCTTGCTAACCCCCAAACAATCATGCAAGATGTCATGAACTTGTCGTGTACCTATCCCTATGTGTACACTAATTTGACGAATAGTCATTCGCCTGTCGTCTTTCAGTAGGTTTTCGGCGGCAGTAATGTTTCTTTCATTTACCGACGGCTTAGCCGCCCACTGCGTGGATCGTCTTCTAGTGATGTTCTACCGGCTTTAAAACGATCGATCCACAGATAAACAGTACTTTTGGATTCTGCAGATTCACCAAATACTCCTTGCAAACGACTAATAATTTCTGAGGATTACACATCTTCTTTCCACAAAGGGAAATATCGCTCTTTGAAATTTTGCCGCGTGTTCCATGGTTACAAAAACAGTGCTACTAAAACGCGTCTACATCAGTCGAATACCTGAATCAGACTGAACAATGTTGCACTAGATAGTTGCATAAACATGTCAAGACTTGTCTGGCATCAATAACATTGCGTATAAGTTCTGCGTTATTTAATTATAGCACCAATTTCCAGAATATTGGAAACACCCCTCGTAGTTATACTGGCTTAGTTCTTAAGTTAGTTTATAAAAAATATATTTTCTCGAAGCTACTTTTGAAGACTAACAATACAAAGAGTAACGCTGAAATTTTAATAACCGGCATAATTCTGTTTTCACAAACTTTCGTCATGAATAAGTTTATTCCAATTAATTTTCTAAAGTTTGTTTGGATACTAAACAGCTATTGAATATATCTACTCACTCTATAAACTAATTCGAAGCCCACGGTAATATAATAAAAAAGACAAAAAGGGGGAAGAGGCTTTTACCATGGAGATTTATGCAAATCGATTCGCAGTCGCTGGAGAAGGATTTTAAACTCTTTTTATTGGGAAACTTACCGGATTATGTGGGAATTTACGTTACACGTCACTTTTTATTGATGCCTTCTTGGATTCACAATGACGCAGGTCCAATTAACAAAGATATTTAATTTTAGAATTGAGTTTCGTCAAGAATTGATCTAAATTTACCTAAATTATGTTACAGGATATATGCTTTGAGAAAATTTTGTTAAATTTTTTTTATCGGATTTGATTCTTACCAAGAATTTAAAGAATTTGATCCAGTAGACAAAGGCGTGCGCTATTTCTAGATAATGCTATATGCATTTAAGTCTAGAAATTGTTATTAACTTTTATCTGCGTGTAGCATTTCGAGTTGAGTTCTTCTATGAGTCTCACGATTTTTGGAGGCACATTCCTGTTCTCTATCACGTAGTCATACCCTATCGAATGCCTTTGTCAGATCGACGAAGCGTAGAAAATCCGGTTTATTATATTCTATGGCTTTTTCCATAAACTGCCGAATTACATATGTACGAGGGTAGTCCCAGAAGTACGCAACCCAGCAAAGAAAACACAAAAATTTTGGAAAGAAATATATTTATTTTTCAACAAAATCTCCTTTCAGCTCTATACACTTTTCTCAGCGATGTTCAATAATTTCGATACCCTTTTTATAATAAGAACTGTCTTGCTCCTCAAAATAGCCATTAACTGACGACATCATTTCTTCATCGTTGGAAAATATTTGAGCAGTAAGCCATTTTTGCAAATTTGGGAACAGAAAGTAATCCGACGGGGCTAAATTTGGCGAATAGAGTGCAGGAGATAGCAACTCAAACTTTAATTAATTAATTTTGACCATTGCAATAACGGATTTGTGAACTGGTGCATTGTTTTGACGAAACACTTTCTTCTTAGACAAATACGGCCATTTTTGCTTGATTTTTTCTCTCCAGCGTTGCAATAAGTGATAATTTTTCCTTTTTCAAGGTAGTCAATGAAAGTTATTCCACGCGCGTGCCAAAAAACCAATGCTATGACCTTGCCTGCAGATGAATCGGTCTTCGCCTCCTTTGGAGCTGGTTCTCCCTATTGAGTCCATTGTTTCGATTGTTCTTTTGTCTTGGGTGTGAAACGATGCACCCATGTTTCATCCATGGTCATGAAACGGAGCAAAAATTTTGCTTTGTTGCTGTGAAACTTCGCTAAACACTCAATCGTAACATCTTCACGACACAGTTTTTGCTCGACTGTGAGCAAATGCGGCACCTATCCTGCACACAGCTTTCTCATGTCCAAATTTTTGGATAATATGCGATGTACTGCACTTTTCGAAATGCCTACTATGTCTGCTAGCTCGTGCACTTTCAGTCTACGATCATCCAGTACCGCTTTGTGGATTTTCTTCACCATTTCATCGTCACCTCATTTGGTCGACCACTGCGATGCTCGTCTTCGCAGCTCATACGGCCCCGTTTAAATTCTGCTACCTAATATTTCACTGTTGTAAACGAAGGAGCAGACTCACCCAGAGTAGAATCCAGTTCAACTTTTATATCGGCTGCGCTGAGGCCTCTCAAATAAAAGAATTGTATTACGTAACGATGACCAATTTTCTCCATTTTTACAAATTCACTGAAAACGTTCACTATTGATGGCTGTCAAACCAATACTAAACAACGTGGCGTCTTCAAACTTGAAACATATGCTTTATAGTTTCAGTTAGTTTCAGTGCAGTAGTTCAGCCCTGAAGATGTCCCATACAAATGGGTACGAAACGTCGGCAGATATACTAGTGACGCGGTTCTAGCCCGGAAACCCAGAAGCAGATAGTATGCTTTATAGATTTTATACTTTCCAATGCATTTTTCAAAAAACTATCGCCATCTTTAGGCCAGAACGGGTACTTATGGGACCACCCTCGCATATGGTATCTGTTGTGGATCGATTTTTCCTGATTTTTCATTGATTGGCGCAAGGTTGCATTTTTGCAATTTTCCAGTATATAGTTTCGACATTGTTCCTAGTAGAGACACGTCTTTATAGTTTGCAGGGTTTTCCTTGTTTCTTTTTTGAATATCAGTGTTGTGATGCTTCGTTTCCACTCCTCTGACACTGCTTCATTCTATATTCTTTTGTTACATAATACCGTGATCTCTAGTATAAGGTGTTGCCCAACTTCTTCATTGCATTTGTCGCTTGGTGTGATATTATTTGCATTAATCTACGATGTCGTATTGTCATATGATATATATATATGTATACTATAATTTCTGATTTTTACGATACGATCTTGTATTGCTACCATGAAACCTTCAGTTTCCGCGTAAATATTACCAGCATTCATCCATTTGTTGGTTGCCAGTTTGCTAATGTATTTGCATTACTAGATAAGGATGTGTTCCTTGCATTATTTTATTTCCCAGTTTTCTATTTTATGGTTGTAGGATATTATATGTGCCTCTGGATTGAAATTTTTTTTACCAGATGTGGTTCTTATCAAAAAAGGAATTTAATCTAGTAGACAAGGACGTATGCTATTTCTGGATAATAATATATGTTTTTAAGTCTCGAAATTGTCTGATCTAATGTTTCTTCACGTTATTGAATGGTGTTTCTATTATGATAATTTGAATTTATTTATTTTCATTTATTTACGAACAAACCAAAAACTATAACAATTTTGATCATTTAAATCAGTAATATCCAATCTGTGGTACGTGAATCTTCGAGGGTAGATTGTACATATTATTACGCGATACTTAAAACTCATACGTAATTCCCCAATTTAATTTTAAGTACTTAAATATTCTCTTTTCCTTTTTTTCTATTCAACTTTCATGTAGTAGTGCTTCAGTACGGGCGTTTGGAAATTATAAGAGCGAAGTTTAAAGAACCCCCTCCAAAAATTCTCCATAAGTATTCCTTCAACGTTCGAGAGAGCTTTTTTTTCCATTCATTTTACATTCCGCGTTTCGACGATTATTCTTTCGGTTCATCGAGTGGTTTTCCCATACGAGATCAGTGTTGATGAGAAAACGAGAAACAGGTTAGACAATGATATGATAAAGAGAAAAAGGGGGAAAGACCGAAAAAAATTCATGACACGTTGCGGGATTCATAAGAAAAACTCTATTGTTATCACTAGAAAAAAAAAACGAGAAACGATAAAATAATTTAAGGATAAAACGGGAAGGAAAACGACAAAGGCGGTGTATATAATCTTGGCGGAGCTAATACATTACATAGTCCATTTATAATTCAATGGTTTTCGCTGCTATTGTACCGTTTGAATGGAAAACAAATTCTTTAAGTATATTGCTTAGTAAATTACTGTTCTATGCACTTTAGTGATTGTATTTACTACGTTGTTTGTTCGTCTTCAATTTATCCCATTTAATGCTATATTAAATTATTAACATCGTTCACATTAATGGATTGGAGTGCAGGAACAATAACACAGGCCAACACACATTTTGGTGTCTGCGATTTTTTAACTGTTCCTGAGTAATTTTTGGATGCAGAATGTAAAAAGTTCTCAGATTTGGTCTATCAGATCTAGTTCTTGAGATTTTTTTAAAAAATTGTGTATATATTTTACGTTATAACTGTTATAATATATAATATTACTATTGACAGTTAAAAAATCAAAGACACATGGATTTAAGTATTTATTGCAAAAACTTAATTTACATAATTACATTAGTCACTAATCACATAAAAATTTTCTTTTATACGACTTTCTAGAATGGAGTTTACTAGGGCAGTCTCGCTGAAGGCTCCAGCAGTAGTCCGCCATCATGTGGCTATCCCATCGTCCTTGATAACGATCTTCCATAGTTTTAATATCCTGATGGAATCTTTCCCCCTGTTCTTCACTACAATCACCTAAGTTTTCTGGAAAACGATCTAGGTGGCTGTGGAGGTAGTGAACTTTTATACTCATGTTACAGCCGAGAATATTAAAATTTGAAAGCATAGTTTCCACTAATTCTACGTAATTCTCTGCTTTATGATTGCCAAGAAAATTTTGTACTACTTGAACAAATGAACACCAAGCGTTAGATTCATCTCGTTCACTGATGTGGTGAATTGTGGATCTTTAACAAGTTGCCTTATTTGAGGACCATCAAATATACCAGCTTTTAGTTTTTCCGTGCTAATGCCAGGAAATTTACGTGATAAATACCCAAAACAATTTCCATCTCGATTTAAAGCCTTCACAAATTGCTTCAATAAGCCTAGCTTGATATGCAAGGGCGGAAGTAAGATTTTTTCTCTTGCAACCAAAGGTTCGTTGATCACGTTTTGTTTTCCTTGAATCATGACATCTCTTGAAGGCATTGGGTCAGGGACAATTCCAGGTCTCCATTTGGCTAATTACATTCTGGGAAATTTCTATTTTGACGATTAAGTACATATTTATCTCTTTATTTGTTGTCCTTTATCAGAAAAAAATATCAATTAACCTGTAGCCTGTATCTCAAAAACTAGAGCTGATAGAAAAAATCTGGTGGCATTTTTGGAATCAGCACATTAAAAACATCTAAAATCAGATGTTAGATTTCCGGCACCAAATCTTTTTTTTCATTTTGTTACCCTGTGTAGTTATTAACTCCTTCAACTTCTTTTCTTATTTGCATTTATTGCAGGGTTTAAGCCAGCTGGACGAACTCTCGTAATAAATTTACTAACAACCACGTGTAAATATTAAATACTGTAATAATTATCATTTTTTTTTTCACAAAACATCTAAAATCAGATGTTAGATTTCCGACACCAAATTTTTTTTTTTCATTTTGTTACCCTGTGTAATAAATAGGAAAGATTCAACTGTGCAGATGTCAATCTATTTAAACGCCTCCATTTTTAATAATTATTTTGTAAATATTGCTGAAAATTCAGTATCAAATGTAGCTGCAATAGATATATATCTATGACGTTGATGTTGATGTTCAATAATGCATGTGCATGGTCATTAGGCTTCAATTGTTGTGTTAACCGAATTTTGTAAGCATGGAGACACAGATCTTTAGTAAGTATACGCTGTAGAGAGCTTCTTGAAATTTGCAATTCTTGTCCACGACGCCGAATTGAGGTTTCTGAATTGTCACCGACACTCTCACGCACTGCTTCGATATTGACATTTGAACGGCTTGTTTTTGGACGACCAGTGTGTTTGGCGTCTCCAACGGATCCAGTCTCTCTGAATTTTTCAATTAATCTCTTCACAGTTGACGAAGTTAAAACACTATTCCGACCATATTTTGTATGAAATTTTCGAACTGCGGCCGCCAAGCTTTCATTATTTTTGAAATATTGTTCAATAGTGAAGACACGTTGTTCTATCGTGTAACGCTCCATTTTTACTAACCCTAAACTGTCAGCTGTCGAAGTGTTTTTTTTAGGGTTGCCAGCACTTTACTGCACAAATGGCGACAAATTCAAATCTTGTGTTAATTTTGGGACACCCATTAGAATTGATGCAGCTTAGCTACTACTAAGGATTATCACCTAAAAATACTCAGAGAAACCATCGCGATAAAGAAGCATTCAAACTTCGACCATAAGGGCAATTATAGATACAGTACCATCTGGAAGAGCCCAATACGAGATTCCGTCACGATGGTGGGAATTAGTCTACTAACTAATGTTGAAGAAGCTGGTAGGGTGAATAGTAAAACGTTGAAAGAAATTACGACAACACGCAAGGAGCTCCTACAATAACTTTAAATCCTTTCTTACATCAATATCCGTAGTTTGGACACGTATTTCGATAACTAAATTTTCATTACCAGCAGATGTGATGACTTAATTATCGACATACTTGTACAGAAAACAAACATTGATATATACCTTTTTTTTATTAATTTTAATTCAATCAACCACAGTCTCCATTAAAATTTTCTTTATAGAGAAAAAGCTTCTCCACGAAGTAGTCTTTTTTAATAAACGACAATTATATAAGATCTTTTAAAAGCTTGAAAGATATTAGGTTAATCCCTCGGATGGAAGTTCCAGAAAATCCTTTCTTTAAAATGTTAAAGTCGGAGAATTATCGAAACACCCAATGTTACGATTAAACTGTTGTAAAATGCCAACTCTTTCGTGTTTAATTAAAAAAAAAATAGTAATAAAGAAGGATGCATCCTCTTGTTGAAAACAAGTGCTTTAAATGGCCGAATCGCAAAAACACCCCCTCATTATAGAACACAGGAATTATTACTTCGCGGATCGGAATCGGGAAATGGGAAATCCACATACAGCGGTGGTTCAGGACAGAATGGATCGATAACAGTGGTATATAAAGCGAAGCAAGGGTTATAAATACGAAACCCCTAATCGATGAAAATGATATCGCAACACTGCGTGCGTATGGAAATGTAAATGTTAAAGGTAACTGTAACTGTAATCGCAGCATAAATATGCCAGATAAGATTAGTTAGTTTCTCGTATTTAGCTTACGCTATATTTATTGTGGATTGTATTGCAAATATACTATGGGAATTTAAAAGGGAAGTACGGTATATATTGCGTTTAAATATGTTGGCTTTATAAGTGTATTTAAATAACAAATTAAGTCGGAATGAGAGACTTCTCACTCCATAATGCTCAAGTTTCTGAAGTAGAATTTTGTGGTCCACTGCGCTGAAGGCCTTACTGAAGTCTAAGAGGTTCATTCTCAACTTTTTCTAATCATCTAATGCTTCGTTAAGGAATTGTAAAGCCTCTGCCATCGCAGCCATTGTTGATTTTGTTTTCCGATGTCCATGTTGTTGTTCAGTGAGAATATTCTTATTTTCCAGGTATTCTACTAGTGTCAGCAGTCATGTGTTCAAAAATTTTTGAAATTATTGGCAATACACTTATGGGTTTAGCTTCGTCTCTTGTACACAGGTCTCACTTTTGCTACGTTTAATTGTTCAGGAAGGTATCTCTCCTCAGTACAGGAATTTATTACTTCCAGTAATAGTTATCAAACAAGTAAGTTGTTTAAAAACACTATATAGCGGGTGGGCCATTTAAAAGTTTAAATTTAAAAATGCAATAAAACAAAAACTGTTTGAAATTTTGCCAAATTAATTGAAGTACATTTATTCCGGTTAGAGATGGAATATTATTTCATTCATATGGCTGCTGCGGCTGGCCTCGCAGTGCCTCATTCGATCGGATCAATTTTCGAGCATTTTTTCGAGTGTATGGTGTCGTATTTCGGCAATGGCATCACGAATATTGGCCTTCAAATGCTCAATTGCCTCTAGTTTGTCGGCATAACACTTATCTTTAACGGCGCCTCACAGAAAATAGTCCAACGGTGTCAAATTGCAGCTTCTTGGCGGCCAATTGACATCACCATTTCAGCTAATTAAACGGCCATCAAACGTTTGACGCAATAAATCGATTGTGGCATGAGATGTGTGGCAAATTGCACCATCCTGTTGAAACCAAACATCGTTCACATCAATACCATGAAGAGCGGGTACAAAAAAATCGGTTATCATGGTGCGATAGGTGTCCCCATTGACCGTAATGGTTGCGCCGTCTTCATTTTCAAGTATGGGCCAATGATGCCTCCGCTCCACAAGCCGCACCAAACAGTCACTCGTAATGGGCGCATTGGCTTCTGTAAGACTACGTGTGGGTTTTCTGAGCCCCAAATACGGCAATTTTGCTTGTTAACGTACCCACCAAGATGAAAATGAGTTTCATCCGAACAGACGATTTTTTTGGCAAAATCGACATCATCGTGCAGTTTCTCGTTGGACCATCTAGCGAAGCGAAAACGAAGCGGATGGTCATGCGGCTTCAACTCTTGAACCAATTGAATTTTGTAAGGCGTCATACCGAGATTTTACCGCAAAATTCAACGTAAACTGGTACGTGAAATGTTCAATTCTTGAGAACGATGACGAGTCGATGTTGATGGATGCTCACGCACACTCTCAGCTACAGTTTCGATATTTTTGGGTGTACGCACTGTACGAGCATGCTCAAGTCTTGGCGCATCAACAATGAAAACAGTTTCACGAACTTTAGCAATAAACTTGCGTATACCGGGCATTGTTGGTCCTTTCTCTGCGACCAAATTTTGTACGACATTTCCATGCAATTTCCGACCAATTGTCTTTGTTTTGAAAATAAATTTCCAATAAATCCCAACGTTGCTCAATAAATAAAATTACTTTATCGTGTCTTCGGGTCCATTCTGGGTGTTTTTCTATCAATGCATGGTTCAAATTAATAAATTGTTGTCAGTAGTGATCAGTATTAATTGTTTCACTCGGTTTCAACAGTTCGTAATACACTAAGCCACTGTAGTCCCACCAAACATAGAGCATTGTCTTGCGACCAAAACGACTTGGCCTTAGACTCGATGGCCTGTGATTTTTCCTATTACTCGTAATTAGTCGCTAATCGTTTCTTCAGACACATTTAATGCTTTTGCCAATTGTTTTTTCTCATCTTCGCATCTCAACTTTTCCGGTCTACCAGAATGTTCTTTGTGTGGCACATCGAAATCATCACTTTTCAATTGTCGAAACCACGCCTCACATGTTCTTATGGTTGAAGCGCGCTCACCGTAAGTTTCTGCCAGCAAATGATTACTTTCATCGGCTTTTTTCTTTTGATTAAATTTTAAAATTAATTTTCGTATTGTGTATACGTACTTCGACAACTAAGTTGTCATCATCAGCAGATAATTAAACAGTGTAGCACCTGGAAAACTACGATAAAAATACCCGTACGAAAACAAATTCCGCACGCGATCCGTACCGCCGAAAGTCAAAACGTACACTAGTGTACAAGAGCAAGTGCGGCAAGGGGTTATATATCACCCTTCAGTGATCAATATTAGTAATATGTTCGTTTTATTTTTCTTTAATTCACTTTGTTCTTAATCACTAAGTTTGGTATATAACCCCTTTCCACATTAACTTTCGTAATTCTGTATACCCATTTCGACAACTAAGTTGTCATCATCAACAGACAATTGCAAAGTGTAGCACCTGGCAAAACACGGCGAAAAACACATGTACGAAAACAAACTCCGTACGCGATCTACACCGCTGTGAACCAAGATGTACACTGTGTCTTTTTCACAAGATTTAAAAAAAAAGAAAATTTTTTTTTGCAATTGTCTGCTGATGATGACAACTTAGTTGTCGAAATGTGTATACAGAATTACAAAAGTTAATGTAGAAAGGGGTTATATGCTAACCTTAGTGATTAAATTAATCAACCACAGGCTCCATCAAATTCAACTTCACTTTGTTCTATTATTAATGTAGATTAAAGCCTAACTTTTGCTTTTGTAAAAATTTACAAATACGATAAATATGATCGTTATTATTATTATTATTATTATTTCATCGTCATCATATATCATCCCCACCCTAAAAATAGTATAGCTACCTAGAGTATAGTCCGTTCGTGTTAGATTTACATTTTATTTCTTTATTTCTCAATAAAGACAATTTGTTTTCAATTTTGGTTATTTTGTTGATTACAAGTAAGTAAATAATACAATAATTGTTGTCTATGCGTAAATCAGACTTTCATAATTGATATTTTATAACGTCATAAATATTCTCGTGATTTGGTCGTCATTAGTCTATCCTTTCGTGATACAGAGTATAGTATCAATCTTCAGAGCAAAATCCGTGCGAACAGGTTTTAAATTGAATAGAAGCTAATAGTGCTGTCGTCAAGGTTAACTTCGGTATGGTGTAAGGACTATAATAGACTTCATGGCCATCTTAAATAGTCTTTGATATTACGTCTTACTATAGATGTTCCTTTACACAGTTTGGTACAAAATTAATCATCTGAAAAATCTAGTGAACTGTGAATTATAAATTTTTATTATTTACATGCTTAATAGACAAAAGAAAGGCGTTGCATAAATAATAAAGTAATTTACCAGATATTACGACTCAGGTAATGGCGTAATAAAAAGAGTTTTTCACGTTGTAAATGGACCGAGCGCATTATTTAAAATTCGAAAGCCGTAGTAACCTATATTCCGACCACGTTCTGATTACGAGATATGTTGTGGTATTTATAAATCGTCAGGGGATGCATTAATAACAACAATGGTCGGTGAAGCGAAATTATAATTTGCTTCTAGAGGTCTCGGATTTCAAAAGAGAGAGACCCTAATAAACACAGATGAGTACAGGGCTTTTAATGCATGCGAAATGCGTGCGTTATTATCCTGATGTAAGGGCAACAGTAGTAAACCCGAAACTCCCCTGTGGAAGAATTTAAATGTTGTACGGTATATTTAAAGGCTTTTACTTTCGAAATGTGGAAGAAGGAACGTTGTATTTTTGCGATCCTTCTCTAATACGTTACATTAACTCGTTTATATTGGATTATCCTAGACGTTTTGATATGATTTTGTATGAAGAGAATGCATAAGTATCTGGGGAAAAAACTTATCAATCTCTAATAACGCAAAGAAATACATAACGTACAGGAAAGTGATGTAGCAAAATCGAATATTGACGAGTTTGAGATATTAATTACACTGGCCAACACTTTTGGTCAGTAACTGACAAAATTAAACAGCATATACGAGGCGTGGCTATTAAATAACGAAACTGACGCTAGTACAGAAGAAGTGCGCATGCGCCAAACGCCAACAACTGACAGCTATTTATCATGAAGCCTTCTCTTTCGAATGCAGTGCCTCTCGTATCTGTAAACAAATCAATATAGCCGTAGCCTTCGTTCGCATTAGAGTTGTTTTTTGTTTCGGCGGAAAAATGTTAAGTGTAACAATAGAGCAACGAATTGTTGTGAAATTTCACATGAAACTTGGAAAAATCACTACTGAAACATATAATTTATTGAAAGAAGTGTATGGTAATAAATATTTATCGC
Source organism: Dermolepida albohirtum (assembly GCA_031893035.1). Lineage (NCBI taxonomy): Eukaryota > Metazoa > Arthropoda > Insecta > Coleoptera > Scarabaeidae > Dermolepida > Dermolepida albohirtum. The sequence continues at coordinate 140,676 of JAVIWB010002065.1, forward strand.
GTGCACGTGTTTTTGAGTGGTTTAAGCATTTTCAAGATGCCCGAGAAGATGTTGAAGATGATTCAAGCCCGGGTCGCCCTTCCACATCGAAGGCGGATGACAATATCGAAAAAATCAGTAACCTGGTTCGATCTGACTGTCCGTTAAATATTCGTGTGATTTCTGCAACTGATAAAAATTTTGCATAACAATTTCGACATGCAAAAAGTGTGTGCCAAAATGGTATCTAAAATTCTCACGTTTGAACAACAAGAAAATCACAAAAATGTTTGTACTGACACTTTGAATGCCATTAAAAATGACCCAAACTTATTGGAAAGGATAACATGTGATGACTCGTGGTTTTTTACTTATGATCCTGAAACGAAATGCCAACCCATGCACTGGAAGAGCCCATCTTCGCCGAGAGCCAAAAAAGCTCGAATGAGCAAATCCAAAATCAAAGCGATGATGATTGTTTTTTTCGATATTCATGGGATTGTGTACCTTCACTGGGTTCCTGAAGGTCAAACTTTTAATCAACATTACTACCTTTTGACTGCCTCAACTGCCTCTTGCAGCGTAGAAAACCGTTGACCATGAAGTTTATTCTTCACGCGTGGGAACAAAAAGAAATCACAGGGTGCTAGATGAGGGCTGTACGGCGGATGGCTCATCAATTCAATATTTTGTCCGGTCTAATATTCAATTGTTTGAACCGACCTGTGAGAGCTCGCATTGTCATCGTGGTGGCATTGTCATAGTGTCGTTTTCGGTTTGTTTTCCTTATTTCTTCAAAAATTATTGGTAAACAAATAGTTGTGTACCATTCGGAGTTGACCTTTCTACAACTCTCTAAAGGCACGGTTGCAACGTGACCGGTTTTTCCGAAAAAACAGGCGACCACTTGTTTTGATGTGCTTCGAGCGCGTACAATTTTTGATGGTTTTGGTTCATCTTGGAATACCCACACAGTCGACTGCTGTTTACTGTCGGGCTCATAGGTATATATCCAAGATTCATCACCTGCGACGATTTTGTAAATTTTCTTTGAAGCACCGCCGTTGTATTTTTTGTGCATTTCTTGGCAGCAATCGACGCTCTTTTTTGAGCGGTTGTCAAATTATATGGTACCCAACGTGAACTTAGCTTCTTAACGGCATCCAGGATCTTATGGACGCTGGTGTTACTAATACCTAGAGATGCCTCGATCTCACGGTATGGCACATAACGGTCTTACATTATCAATTCAGACACTGCATTAATGTTTTCCGACACAGCAACATTTGCGGGACGACCCTCACGAAATTCATCGTCCAAAGAACGCCGTCCAAGTTTAAATTCACTATACCAACGATATACTGTAGTTTTCGATGGTGCCTCATCACCATGTAAAGAATTCAGCTTGTCGGTGCATTCTTGTTGAGATGATCCACGCCGAAAGTTATGAAAAATTATTGCACCGAAATGTTTGCGAGTTAATTCCATTTTTCCGCTGACATAAAATTTTCAAGTTACTGTCAACAATAGAAATAGCGACCGGATAATAAAACTGTCAAGATAAATATATTGTCAAAAGTAACAAAGTTCACGATGCGATCATCAGATCGGATGTTTGCTATTACCGAAATATAAACGGCCACCCTCGTGTTATTACATAAATTGGAATCTATTTTTGTGCTTCACTAATTCTTGAAATAACATTTCTTCAAGAGAATTATTTTTTTAATGTTTCCTGTAAACCATGGAGGATAGTAGCGATTTGTAGTTTTAATTTTTACCGTGCATCGCTCCAAAATACTACGCAAAGTATTATCAGAGATACAACAAACAATTTTCGAATTATTTTCTGTTTTTTTTCACTTTTTTTCCCACAATGAAACACTATTAAAAATTTATTTAAATTGCATATGGAAATGTGGCGATGTAAAATGGCTGGCAATATTGCCCAATATAAAATAAATTCAAATGAAACGTTCCGAAAGTAATTTTTGTCGCGCGCCCCGTTTCGAATTCATACCGATCGGAGTCCATAAAGGCGGCCTGTTCACATCTCATACAAGTTTTTTCGATTTTCAATACCCACGCGGGTTCCATTCTTATTAGAATTCGGATATCCCGCGCGGGCACTACATTTTATATATAAAAAAAACCCATCGTGGAATCGGTTATTGTTGGCGAATCGATAAAACCTATAACGCAACTTTTCACGTAATCCACAATCCGAGAGCGTAATAGAAAAACAATGAAAAACATTCGCTTTCGTTCGAGGGGTGGCACGTGTTTTATATTACTAAACCGCAATCCTCTATATATATATACAATATATAATGCCGGAATTATAACTAAAAAGTGCTAGACGGGAAATGGTGGAAATATTTTTCGATGTATAGGGAAGAGTTTGCCGTTATTTTTTCAGCTTTTCGTAAAAAAAAAAAACTTGGAAATCTATTTTTTATTTCGACATAATATATTGGGTGTTTTTTAAGCTGCATAAGAACTATCGACATCGATAACTATGGTTTGATCGCTGATAATGTCAAACTGTGTTGACGTTTCTGTTCAGTAAGGTTTGGCCAGTCACCATGAATCGTTTAACGCCAGAACAACGCCTCCAAATTATGGAAATTTACTTTGAGAGAAATAAATCTGTTCGCGAAGTTCATAGACCACTTCGTCCATTTTACGGTCAAAATAATCGCCCTAATGAGCAAGCAATTCGTGCAGTTATTGATCGTTTTCGCACTAATTTTACTCTTCTCGATTCAAAATCATCAACGAGACAAAGAAATGTGCGTACGGAAGAGAATATTGCTGCTGTAGCTCGAAGTATTGAAGAAGTCGCCGAAATGTCGATTCGTCGTCGTTCTTAACTTGTTGGCCTTTGTCCTTCGACTGCGTGGAAAATTTTATGTAAGGATCTTGGCTTACGTGCCTATAAAATATAGCTAGTGCAAGAACTGAAGCCAAACGACCATCGTTTGCGTCGCATTTTCGCTGATTGGGCTCATTTGAAACTGACCGAAGATGAGCATTTGTATATCAAAGAATTGTGTTTAGTGATGAAGCTCATTTCTGGTTAAATTGCTATGTCAATAAGCAAAATTGTCGTATATGAAGCCAAGACAATCCATAAGCCGTTAACGAATCACCATTACATCCATTAACATTGATTGTTTGGTGCGGTTTACACACCGGTGGCATCATCGATCCTTATTTCTTTAAAAATGAGGAAAGAGCTGCCGTTAATGTGGATGGCGAGCGCTATCTAGCCACGCTGACTGAATTTTTGTTTGCCAAAATTAATCAGCTAAACATCGACGACGACATTTGGTTCCAACAAGACGGCGCAACTTGCCATACAGCGCGCTTAACAATCGATTTATTGCAAAATCAATTTGCCAGAAGTGGTTCTGTTCACCGCCCCCTCTGCCCCGTTCGTGCGATTTAACGCCCCTAGATTACTTTTTTTTGGACTATGTTATGTCATTGGTTTATGCCGACAGACCAGCAACTCTTGAAGCATTGGAAGCCAATATTCAAGCCACCACTGACGACATACGGCCAGATTTATTGGGAAAAGTAGTCAAAAATTGAACTGATTGAATGGACCATTTAACTCGTAGCTGCGGCGGACATATGCCGGAAATCATATCTCAAAAATAAATTCCATGAAATTATCTACCAGAATATAATTAAAAAAATTTCATCACAACAATATTTCTGTTTTGTATTATCATTTAAAGTTCCCAAGCTCTTAAAAAACACCCGTTACTATTGATAATATCCTCAGAAATTTCTCAGAATTCTAAGTTCTTCATAAATTATGTTTCGTTGCGATATAAAAATATCTAACGGCAAATTTCTTTAAAATTTTCCCTCAAAGTTATCCGAGGACAGATATTTACAACGTAAGTAGCACTTAAAGGAAACTTTCTCGCGATAAAGTGAAACGTTATATTGGTGAATATAGCCGTTGCACATGTATTAGTTATACGACATATTTGACTTCTTTCTTACCTATTAATCGTATTAATAAATGGTAATAAGAATTCAGAAGAACATGCATAATACAATATGAAGTTGAAGTACTTTCTTTATCTTGGTTTTGGGAGCTGGAGCCGCGTTTTCGATAATTCAGCTAGCGACGTTTCTGCATCAATTGTATGGGTCATCTTCAAGTCTTAACTGTAGTTATTGCTTTCGTTGTTGCACTGAGACTCCAGTTAAAGATTTATTTCCGAAAAAATATACACAAGCGAATAGATTTTAGTAATTTATATGTAGCAATTTCTCATCGGTTATAAATGCAATGCAATAGGTTTCAGTAACATAAATATTGTTGTTTAAACCCAGTATTTACTTGTATTTTTTAAATATTAAATGCTATTGTAATCATATGCAGTCATTATCATAATATGCATACACAAATGCCATCGAAAACAAACTTTATGAAATGTACTTGCATTATTGGGAAGATTTGCACTTACAGTACGTAGGGAAGACAGTTGAAGAAGTTTAAGATCAAAGATAATTCATATGCATTTTAGAAATATAGATATTTATCGACTGAAATTTAAATTTTTCACCTCTCTCTAAATAATTCTTTTTTCGTACACTACGAATTAATAATTCTGTTTATTAATATAAATTCGAAATTGTAAACCCACTTATATAATCCAAATGCACCGGAGTTTTGAGTTACATGTGCTGTTAGCACTACATTTTTGTTAATATTGAATTATTTGCTGACACTAATAGGAAACGAATTGAAAGTTTAATTAAAATGTAATAAAAAGGGTTGTTAAATAAACACATAAATAAATTGTGAAAACGAATATTTCATAGGTATTAAAATTTCATTATTACTGTATTATGAGATTATGAACTACATATATACATACATACATATATATATTTTTATACACATACATTACGTGTGTGATGTGATGCGTTTTAAAAGTTTTCAAGCCTCATGTAGACTTGTGCCAATTTTTTTATAAATTTAGGGTTTTCAATTTTTGTATATACAGGCTGTTTCAAAAAGAATATACCTATTTCGAATGCATATATATATATATATATATATATATATATATATATATATATATATATATATATAATCCAAATCAATGAAATTAATTGGGTATTCGGTCAATTGTTAAGAAAATTAAAAAATGAAAAAACTAATCATTTGTTCTATCCTCTATATTTCGCTATAAATTTATAGCTTCCTATAAATAGTTTATAATTTTATTTATTAGTATTTAGGATGACAAACCACATTTGAATGTTTTTTAAAGAATTTTTTAAATTAATCTAGATTTTGTAAGAAACAGATAATAATTGTGAACATGATTAAAATATTGTACATGTTATTGTTTTTTAGAACTCCTGAGGAAGCTATAAATTTATAGCGAAATATAGAGGATAGAACAAATGATTAGTTTTTTCATTTTTTAATTTTCTTAACAATTGACGGAATACCCAATTAATTTCATTGATTTGGATTATCTTACAACGGTCGACCAAAACACTTTTAGCTAGTATATATATATATATATATATATATATATATTATTATTAAAAAAGTATATAATTAACATTGGTACAAAGTTTCGTTTGAAAATATTACAATTTGACTGAATATTCTTTTTTTTTTGCGTGATATTAACTGTCTAGAATCATGTTTATTACAGAATTGAGCCTAAGTGGTACACAATATACATATTTTTTAAATTAAGTTCTTAACCTGGTTATTTATTATTAAATTATACACAGTAAATTGTTCATATACTTCGTTTTGAGTTATGGACAAGAAAATGAAAGTTCTTTCACATAACATAATATTCTAATTGTACTATACACATCGCATACTGCACTGCATATCTTAAAAAAGATCTCTGTAATTTAAATTATGTTATTCAACCCTGAATAAATGAATTCTTTTTTATTTTTCTTCAAAGTAAATATAATTTAAGTGTACATCATGTAAGTAACAAGTATTTTGATTTAATCACGTAAAATCTAAATGAGACACATGTGTAATACTGCTTTTGAATGTCATAACTTTAAAACTCAAATGCGTATTTGTTTGGTTAATAAACAGCGTTTATTTTGCATGTCATTTATTATGTAATTTTACAGAGTTGATTTATATATAAAATATCTTTCAATTATATGTCGTAAAATTTGTTCAAATCATCATGAAGTTTTTCTTTTATTGTTTACGTTAGCCATTTACAAGGATGCGAAACGTCATAACAGAGAGCATAGTATGTAAATAAAAATATTGCAAAAGTGCAAAATTGTCAACAATAGAACATATAATTATAAAATTACAACTAAGAAAAAATCGTAAAGTTACTGTACTTTAACGAATACTCATCTGCTAATTTTTTCGAAGGTTATATACATAAGTGATTTCGAAGTCATAATATATATATGGTAAGCTTATTCCTGAGAGCATAGAAACCTAGAATCATCGCGTCTAAATGTAGCCTCTGATTACGTAAATTTAATTTTTCATTTAAAGAAATAAGTTTGTATTCTACTAGTTTAGAACTACTGCCTTATGTACTACGAAGGCTAAATTCGAAACTTTTCATTTTTACGAAAATCTAAATATTTTCAAAGGGGTACACCCTCGCAAAACTTTATATTTTCGAAAAGTTACTGTACTTTAACGAATGCTTGACTGCTAATATTTTCTCTTTTGTTAAAATTTTCAATGATTATTCGTGTCATTGGTAAGATAGAGCTTCAATTATGTCAAAATGTCATAATTGAAGCTCTGTCTCACCAATGACACGAATAATTTCATCTTTCAAAGCAGTAATTGATTGTGGATTATTTTTATAAACCTGACTTTTCACATAACCCCAAAGAAAATAGCCTAACGGTGTCAAATCACACTTGGTGGCCAATTAATATCACTGTTTCTTGAGATTACACTTCCAGGAAAATTTTCTCTCAATAAATCAATTGATTCGTGTGCAAAGTGATTCAAATTCACGTAATTTTCTAGAGACGCTTTTCACAGAATTCTGATTTTCATAAAATAATTCAACAATTTGAACGTGTTATTGTACCGTGTACGAAGCCATTTTTATAAATGTCATACATCACACTTTCTAAATGCCCACATACCCAGACAAATTCAGTGCGCCATCTATATTTTATTATTCTTTAAAAAAACGCACAATTGTAAACAGCTTTTATATTGTTATAAATATATTTTATGAGAAAATAATAATAATATATTTATTGCCCAACAGGCGAAACCAATTGTAGGACAAAATATTGAAAATACAAATAAAACGAAGTACACACCGTAAAAATAAATTTCAAAAGTAACTAATAATGTAAAAATAAAAACAATACCACTTTAATAATAATGAAATTGTTCGTGTCATAGGTGAGATAGAGCCTCAATTATGTCAAAATGTCATTGAAAATTTTAACAAAAGAGTGGACGTCTGTGGAGCTGCAAGAGGTGGCCATTTGGCAGATATTATTTTTTGCATATAAATGCGATAACTGATACTTCAATTACCAATAAAAAGTTTTTGAATGCGAATGCAAATTATGTGTTTTATTTATTCTTTTAAAAAACTGCGAAATTTGAACACTCTTTATATATACAAAATCTTCGCATAAATTATAAAGCTAAAATATATTAAATTATATATAGTGAATACTTGAAAATTATTATTATAACTATTATTACTATTATATTTTCAAAAAGACCGCATTTTGAACAGCAGAATGCGAGTGAGACAGCTTTACGTAAAGGAATAAATCAATAGAAAGTTCTGATATATTGACTTTAAAGAAGGAAATAGTACTGTATATGCTTAATATTTTACCATATTTCTATATAGATGGGAGAACTGATTAAAAGCGTTTTTAAAATTCCACCTGTTGGCCACATCTACTATATAGGCCTGAAAGAGCTCTCCGATATTTAAAAAGCAGTTCCAGGTTGTTACTTTGACGTAGACTATGTAATTAAAATTCCCATGCTGCAAAAATTTGATACTAAATTCAATTATTTTATATAAAGGTGTAGGAGTTGTAACAAATGTACTGGAGTCAGAGGAAGTTATACCGAAGAGAAATAAGTAGGTACCTTTTTATTTCTCTTCTAGACTAGTTACGTCTGGAATTTACAGCTCCACTTACGTTTTCTTGTTAATTAATATTTAAAATCTTAACTCAGCACTACAGCGAACTCGCGTTAAACCACGTAACACTTTTTCTTCACGTATTACCAATTCGAACATGAAACTTGTATAATCGACGTAAGATCCCATGTTTTACGTTCGACAGCTCGGGTAATCCAATCGCTGATAATTAGTTTATGCTTCAATTTCTCCTCACACATACACATTTCAAGGGTCTGCGGGTTTATAAATCAACACCAACAAAACGCACGGGTAATTAGTTTTCAATTCAATTATAGATTAATTATTGTGACGATAAGGCCCTTACCACCAATCGAAAATCCTTTTTTTTGGCAGAGGCACGTACAAATAACACACACACACACACACACACATCTATGCACACTTCCACAAGCACACATTCAACTCCAATCCTAATTACATTTCAAATTGATCCTCCCAGAGCCGGTTTTAGAGCGGGACGCGTGGTGCTAAGACTGATTGAAACCATTTATCATTTTCGAAAAAGATGCGAGAAGGATTTATATTACTATTGGTCTCGGATTTAGGTATTGAAATATGAAAAATTTGCAATTGATATGATGATTGACGGATATACGAATAACTGTTCGAATTGACTAATTTCTCTTTTTTTTTTAAAGTAACCGAATATTGGAAGATCGAGTAATCGAACTACGTCTTTGGAAGATAAGTATGAGATCGCTTTGATTGCTGAAACCTACCTAGATCAGCGAAATATTGTATAGAGATTTCGTTTCGTGTACTTGACGCATTATATAAATGAACAGTACTACAAGATCATAAATGTTATATAGAGCAATGTGGAAATATTAAGAACTTTTAAAAAACACTAAGGAATCAATAAAACACTAAATTTTACACTATATTATACGAGGTGCGTCAATTAAGCAACGAGACATGTGCGAAATGTTATTTATTGCAAATAAGTTTATATTTAACTTTCGTCCCCTTCGAAACACTCTGCTACCCTATCTATACACCGCTGTCTACGTGTCTTCCACTATCCAATACAATGTTGTAGTTCATCAGTTGCTAGCCTCTTCAGCAACTCTGCCGTTTTTGCTTTTACATGTTCCACAGACTGAAAATGTATTCCCTTTAATGCACTTTTCAGTTTTGGGAACAGGTAGAAGTCACATGGTCCGATATAAATAAATAGATCTTTATTGTTCAACTGGATTTCCCATTTTCCCCATAGGACAAACACATTAAAACCAATATAAACAAATAAAATAATCGTAAATATATTATAAAACATAAGGCAGGAAAAAAAACCATTCAAATTCTAAATGAAGCTACTAAATAGCAACATATCAACAATGCAAGATTCCAAAAAAAGGTACGAAACAACTTTATCAGTAATGCGACCCATTAATGTTATAGGCGCTCTTTGTAGTACGAGGGCAGTTTGACAAGTAGTGAGAATGGAAAAGAAAATCGAATTTTTTAAATACAAAATAATTTTTATTTGTCAATATATTCTCCGAAAAGAGCAATACATTTATTCCAACGGTGCTCCAATGGCCTTATGCCATCTCTAAAATGCGATTCCGGAAGGTTTGCAATATACTCATTTACGAAGATGATAAGCTCGTCGTTAGACGAAAATTTCTTTCCACCTAGTGCCGTTTTCAATTTTGGAAAAAGGTGGAAGTCGGAAGGGGCTAGATCCGGCTAATAAGGCGCATGCGGTACTAATTGGAAATGCATCTCGTGGATTTTGGACATCGCAACTGTGCTGGTATGCGAGGGAACGTTGTCTTGGTGAAACAGAATCTTTTTCTTTGCCATTCCTTGCCGTTTAGCACGAATCTCAACATTTAATTTTTGTAGAAGTTCTGCATAATATTGTCCGTTTATTGTGGCACCTTTCTGAAGGTAATCAATGAGCAAAATGCCCTTTGAATCCCAAAAAATTGATGCCATCACCTTGTTTGCCGATAAAGTGGTTTTCGCTTTCTTTGGAGGTGCAGAACCACGTTCTAACCATTGTTTCGACTGTTGTTTAGTTTCGGGTGTACTGTAGTGTACCCAAGTTTAATTGCAAGTAACAAATCGCCTACAAAAATCAACCGGATTCCGCTTATAAAGGTCCAAACACTCATTGGAAATGCGCAAACGAGTGAACTTTTGATCAGTCGTAAGCAATCGCGGCACCCATCTTGCCGAAAGCTTGGAAAGGCCCAATTCTTTCATTGAAATGTGGTGTACGCGTTCTGTTGAAATGTTTACCATGTCAGCTATCTTTCTCACTTTATGTCGTCGATCTTGTGTAAAAATATTATGGATTTTTATAATCATTTCCTTAGAAGTTACGATTTTGGGTGCTCCAGAGCGCGCTTCATCAACATAGCTTGTTCTAGCACGTTTAAATTCATTTTTCCATCTACTTACTGTGGCGGATGATGGAGCAGATTTACCTAGTGTTTCCCGTAACTCATCTTTTATTTCGGTAGCTCTCATATCCTTAATTACGAAGTACATATTTAGACACCGCACGATACTCTGCTTTTTCCATTTTAACAAAACGACGTGTTACTTATTTTTCAATCAGCTGTCGAAAATAAACTAATTCACCGATTTATCTAAATATCGGAATGTAAACAACCTAAATTACAGTGCATTTGTTTTACCAATTAGAGCACCACCTACGTGTCATTCTCACTGCTTGTCAAACTATCCTCGTTCATTGGTGCTTGTCGTCGTAAGGTGGAATGTGCTTTCATGCCTGGCAGAAATCCTAGGAACGCGAAAAGACCCTCGCGATCAAAGAAACTCACAGCCAATCTTGTCATGCAATAAATTCCACGTAAGCTTCGCACGATGTTAATTTCTTCTTTCCACAAGAGACAGCATTCCATGTCTTCCACTTGACTAGTTCACACGTTGGAACCAGTCAAGTGGAAGACATGGAATGCTGTCTCTTGCGAAAAGAAGAAATCAACATTGTGCGAAACGTTCCATGCATCTTGTAAAACAAAAATTTTAGGAATCGTCTGTGTATTCGATCCAGCAGTAAGTAGTGAGCAGCAAAGTACTTAGAAACACGCATTAAAAATCCTTAAGATTTACATGCAGATGCACAAGTTGCTAGAATATGAGGTCTAAACGTCAGTTGGTGGTCGAAAGTAACTCCCAGGTCTTTGATTTGAAACTGCTTTATAAGAATCGTATCACCTATATTGTAGTTCAACAACAATGGTACACCATTTCTTGTGCAATATTTATTCAAGTTTAATCTCAGATGATAAGCGTTACCCCATGCCTCAATGTATTCCCGATCCGATTGCAATTTGTAAGAAAGATCTGGCGAATACGAAGGATGATCAAGCACAGCAATTGGCTTGTCCTATAAAAACTGCTTCACAAGTAGGGCATTGTTGGTGCGTTACCCTGGTGGAGAATCCTTGAATCAGTTTTACACAATTCCGGTCTTTTCTTCCTTACTCTTTCCCTCAGCTTGATTAGTATTTCCTTGTAGTATTTTTGATTAATGGTTAGATCATCAGACATCAGACTCCGACTTATGATACCACCCATGACATTGAAAAAACGATCAGCATTGCCTTCAATTTCGAATTGCTCATTCGTGCTTTTTTCTGTCTTGGCGATTCGGCGGTCTTCCAGTGCATTGATTGACGCATTTTCGGATCATGCCAGAAGATCCGAGTTTCACATTTGATTGATGAAATGAAACTACGGGTTGCTGCTTGGGAAGTATCGAGGTCGATGACATTTCAATTACAGCTTCGCCCGATGCGGCTGCGCAATAGTCTCATTATTTAATTGCGATACCTCGTCTAGTAACTGCGATTAGGTTTGGACATTATTGAACTCGATAATGTCCTCATTATTTATTCCTTAGTGTTTTATTTAGTCCTTAATGCTAATCATACTCTGGTTATGATGAGATTAAGAAAATATTTCCTTGTTTACGACGCGTTTCGGGTTATCAACTCACGTCAGGTAAACTATGACATCAACGAATTTATTCTTGTCGAACTCCTATTTTCATTTGTTTGAACGGGAGAGAGAGGTAAAGTTTTTCCATCTTAAATAGAGGTGTTAACATACATTTGCAGAATATGGGCTACTACAACAAGAATAACAGGATGTTAAGGGTACTGTTTGTTGCAGCTTTACGTGAAATTTTCCAATAAGACTTTTTTTATGAAGTAATGAAGCATCGACAAATGAAACCGGTAAATGGTCACTGGTATTTTGGAATGTTGCATTTTGTGCTATCTACATTACAGAAGTACAACATTGACAACATTGTTTTTGAGCAAGATGGTGCTCCACCCTGTTGACAATAATATATACGCTCCACTATCTAACACATATGTGGGCAACAACCGGCCCGCGGGCCGGATCCGGTCCGCTGTAAGATTTGATCCGGCCCGCGAGACATTGTCGTACTATTTCATATCTGATATCTATCGCTAGAAATTTATGAACATTACTTTGAAACACTACTTTAAAATGCACTACCTTTAAACGCAGCCCGCGAACGTATTTGTACATTAAAGTTTGGCCCACAACATGTCAAAGTTTGCTAATACCTGATCTAACACATTTGATTACTGTTCATTATAAAGGTACCTCAAAATAAAGGCATTTCCAAAGAGGACTCTACTTCAAAGGACCTAAAGAAGTAGATATCACATGTCATCGAGAAAATTTGGGAGAATATCACATTCTAATGCCGTTTATAACTTAGAAGAGTGGCTATTTCTAATTGAATATCACGTTGGTGTTCATATTTACGAGGGAGCGTTTTTATATTCGCGGAATGGGGGACAAGGGGTGGAAATAAAAAAACCAAATTATTTTTCTTTTTCAATATATTCACCTGCAAGACGGATACATTTTTCACATCTTTCAATTAATTTATTTATACCCTCATACAAAAATGATTTCTCTTTATCTGCAAAATACGCCGAAACTGCCTCCTTGACTTCATCATCGGCAGTAAATTTTTTACCCCGCAGCTCTTTTTTCATTTTCGGAAAGAGGTAATAATCACTCGGGGCCAGGTCTGGGCTGTAGGGTGGGTGATTCACAATTTCGAAGCCCACCTTATGCAGGGCAGCTAACGCAACGCGGCTCTTGTGGACGGGCGCGTTGTCGTGCAAAAGCAGAACACCTTTTGTCAATTTTCCCCGTCTTTTCTCTTTAATGGCTTCTTTTAGTTGCTCTAATATTGAAGCGTAATATTCCCCGGTTATAGAAACACCTTTATCTTTATAATCAACCAACAATATTCCTTCCGAGTCCCAAAATACCGTTGCCATGAGTTTTCCAGCTGATTGTGACACTTTAAATTTCTTGGGAGGTGCTGTGCCCTTTTTATGCCACTGCATGGAGTCTTGTTTGGACTCAGGTTCATAATGATGAACCCAAGTTTCGTCTCCAGTAACAATTCCACTCAATACACCATCCTTGTCTTCATTACAGAGGTCCAAAAATGCACGCGAACACTCTACGCGCTGTTGTTTTTGTTGTGAGTGCTGGCGTGGTCACCTCAATGCTCCTGCCCGGCCTCGGGTCGTCTTCAAGGGATTCCCTTCCTTGTTTAAATAAACTATGCCACTTGCACACCATGGTTTTTCCTGGACCAGAGTCGCCGTAAACCAATGACATCTCATTCATTATGGTCGCGACTGATTTTCCTTGCCTGGTAAGGAACTTTATAACGGCACGATATTCGATTTTTTCCATATTTTACTTTTCACTCCTGATTATGTTACTTGGTTGACAAGAGCTCAAAGACCAACTGTCTAATAACAATGAAACTTCGTATTTATACTAATTATGAGTCGCTGCACAGGCCACGCCCCCAATGCGCCTACTCACCCCTCTATAACCCGCTCATTCCGCGAATATAAAAACGCTCCCTCGTAAGTTTATCTTGCTTGTCTTTTTCAAAATTTTGTCGAAAACATCTTGGTGATTTTAGGCTTTAAGAATTAAAAAATTGGGGAAGTTACAATCATTTCAAACTAAAAACTTACTTTTAAATAACCCTCTGTATAAATTATTTTAGTAAAACAAATTCTATATGATATGTGCATGTTCGCGCGTGTTTGATAGGCAATACAAAAAGCACCTAAAGCCTATGTAAACAACAGAGTTTATCAAAAGTATGAAATTCTATTAACAAGATAAATTGAGGGGTAATAGTAGGCTACAGTATTGTTATTATTACAAACAACTTCTGGTTCATTTCTCCCGGCTCTGAAATTCTATTGATTACGGCGCGCGAAGCGTCGTCAAGTTCATGCACGTCTTCTTTGAAATAATATTTTCCCAACTTTACAAACACTTGAGTTTTTATTGTGTTTGAATCGTTACTTGGTGAAACAACAACAATACAGACACATACACATAACGCTTTCAATATTTTTTATTAGGAAACAATAACTTACAAACATTTAAAGAATCTCTCCAATATGTATTACATTTAATGTTTTTGATAAAGTTGTAACATCAATAGATATCTTGCTTACTGTTCATTAGAAATTCAGTGAGAAGCTTAATTTGTTTTTCATTCGAAGTTATCGTAGTATCATTCAAGACGTTATGTGCATGTTATGTTAATATGAGTGATTTTGTTTTAATATTGACCGAAGAATAGCCATATTGAATGCCGTTAGTGATATCCAGACTTGAACGTCATAACACCATTACTACCTTTAGAATAAATTCGGGTTTTTAAAAAGTTAGGTATATCATACCTCCGACAATATAGTTACATTCGCTCCGGTTTAATTGTAAAATATTATTAATTTTATAAATATAGGCTTCCTAAACTAATCTGCGTCTACCCAGCTGATACCTTTATGACTTGCTGGCGATAATTCAACACTTTAAACGAAATATTGAAAGGAGAAAGTATGGTTAAGTTTTAAATAAAAAGCAGGTAATACTCAACGAAAAAATTTATATCTGTAAAGCAACGTTTCTCACCCTGTCAATATTTGTGACCCAATTTTCATAATTGTCGTCACGTCTGCCACCCTGGCCACTCAATACGACACAATAATTTTCTAATGCAATGGTGCTGTCACTAGGGTAGCCGTTCATATTTCGGGAATAGAAAACAAAAGAAGATTTTTATTATCGAAAATATTTTTATTGCTTTTCAAAATATTCTCCTTGAAAATTTATGCACTTTTACAATCGTTTAAACCAATCCGAAAAACATTACTGCCACAGTGAAGGCGGTATCACAAAATATGAGTTTTGAATGCCTCAACTGCCTCTTCCGTCGTAGAAAACCATTGAGAACGAAGTTTATTCTTCACACGCGGTAGCAAAAAGAAATCACAAGATGCTAGATCAGGGCTGTATGGTGGATGGTTCATCAATTCAGTGTTTTGTCCGGTTAAATATTCAATTGTTTGAACCGACCTGTGAGAGCTCGCATTCTAATGGTGGAGAATGATCTATCGTTTTCGGTTTGTTTTCTTTATTTCTTCAAAAACTTTTGGCAAACAAATAGTACCATCCGGAATTGACCGCTCTACAACTCTCTAAAGCACGGTTGCAACGTGACCGGTTTTTCCGAAAAAACTGGCGACCATTTGTTTTGATTTTGCAACTTTCGTTGGTTTTGACTAATCTTGGAATATCCACACAGACGACTGCTGTTTAGTATCGGGCTCATACATATAGATTCAAGATTCATCACCTAAATATTCTTTGAAGCACCGCCATTGTATTTTTTTGCATCTCTTGGCACCAATCGCCGTGAGTCCTTTTTTGAGCGGTTGTCAAATTATGTGGTACCCAACGTGAACATAGCTTCTTAACGGCTAAATGTTCATGCAGGATCTTATGCACGCTGGTGTTACTAATACCTAGAGATGCCTCGATATCACGGCATGTCACATGACGGTCTTGCATTATCAATTCAGACACTGCATTAATGTTTTCCGACACAATAACATTTGTGGGACGACCTGCACGAAATTCATCGTCCAAAGAACGCCGTCCGAGTTTGAATTCACTATGCCAACGATATACTGTAGTTATCGATGTTGCTTCATCACCACATAAAGAATTCAGCTCGTCAATGCATTCTTGTTGAGATAATCCATGCCGAAAGTTATGGAAAATAATTGCACGAAAATGTTTGTGATTTAATTTCATTTTTTCACTGACATAAAATTTTCAAGTTACTGTCAACAATAGTAACAGTGACCGGATAATAAAACTGTCAAGATAAATATATTTTCGAAAATAAGAAACTTCACGATGTAATAATCAGATCGGAGGCAACTCTACCAGTGTTGCCGGTTCCCGAAATATAAACGGCGACCCTCGTATTGCAATATTAGTTTCTAAGCTTCTGTTTGAATGTGGTTTGAATCTAAGACCTCACTACAGCACTGCCTTAATTATATTACCACGACAGTGTAAATTTATCGATATTATAAAGATCAGAAACAGTGTCTCTGTTGGTTTCTGTGTTCTGTCTAGGCCTGCAGAAACGAGTGCGCACTCATTAGCGGCCATGATATATTTCGAAAGCAGTCAGATATACCCCACGTGGAAATTCATATGCGTATGGTATGGGTATGAATACCGGATTAGATTAATGATGGCGAATCGACGGCATTTTTTGTTATGTTTGACGGGCATAGATTTCTTAACCGATTTTCGACATTAGAATACACCGGCACTATTGTTAAATGTATTGTTTGCAATATCAACATTCTACCGTACAGTATTTTTGTCTGTAAAAGACATTTAGTAGCAAACAACACTAATTAAATGCGTAAGGTGATATACCATATCATAAATTCCTATTTGACTTTATTTTTATGTTAAGTGTGTGTAACATTTCACAAATATTGTAGACAATGAAGAATTTCGAAACTTTTAGGGGAAAGACGTTCCGGAATGGAGATTGCCAACAAGAAGTCAATTACAGCATAATTTTTCTCGGGCGAAAAACCAATTACTGATCACATAAAGGCAGAATTAAAAGATCAAAAATGTGGCTGATGGTAGATGAAACAACGGATGCAAGAAGGAATAGTATTTTAAATGTTAGTGCGCAATTTAAAAAGGCGGTGAGAATTCTCTAGCTCTTCTTTTAGAACGTTCCCTTTCTAAATATACCAATGTCGCCGTAGGAATATCACTGAATCAGCACTGAAAGGTATACTATTGACACAATATTCTACATCAACAGCAACAGTATTAATATTGACAGTAACTGAGTCGTATGGTACTGCGAAAGCATTTGTTTCTGCAGCCTGAGTTATATCGACCATATCTGAAATTCTAGAGGCTTCCCAAATAGTTTTAATTTATTTCGAATATTCTAGAATGTCTATCGCGAACAAGACACCGCGATGCATGCTCATATATAGTATATAAAAACTGCAACTCGTTCAACTCCAGCCAGTCCCAGGTGATTTGATTCTCGAATGTGCCTGTTATAATTTACGTGTTGACCATAATAGTCAGCATTTTAATAGCAGTAGATTTGTACACAATCATAGATCAATTTTTAAGTGGATGTAAGCGAGAATTAGACGATTGTAAAGACATTCTCAAAAATACTTGAAGACCACAGGCTCCATCAAATTTACCCTTTTTAATGGGATCTGGGTGTATGATTTCGTGTCTATGCTTATCGTTTAATTGAGCAACCTTGTCTGGATATTGTATTTATCGATATATACATACAAAATTCACACCGAAGGGCTTTTAAATTTAGAATTAAATACAAATAGATGTATTCTGTCGTTGGTGGTAGCTATTTTGCAGTATTCAATCTGTTTCTTTTAACTCCTACAATCACAACTTCTACTTAGAATTACTTAATTACCACATTACCATCGTTTCGACGTTTTTCGCTCTATTATTCGAATATCTCCTTTTAATATCACCTTAAATTGGAAAGAATAAATTATGGCTACATGAAATACCTTTCGAAATTTCGAAGGACACAAGAATAATAAGTTATATAAGGTGGACCTTGTTTTTAAATGATTTTCTTTTATTCCTTCCCGACCCAGTTCCATTTTTCCCCATCTCCCTTTCTCTCTCCATTTTAAGAGGACTACTACCTTAATCAATTTGAAAGATCACCAAAGATTAATGAGCTAAAGCGGAGAGCGGCATTACAGATCCCCCTTTAAGGTCAAACAATGATTGAGTATCCTTTTGTAAATTTAGTTTCGCAGCCATCAATATTCCTGTCAAATAATTTTTCAAAGTATTACTCTCACAACTGACAAAAGTAAATAATCTCTTATACATTATTAGTTCTCATATTAGAGGAACGTTGGAAATTGAAATATAGCAGATTTGTTTTTTTTTTAAGAGAGTCATAAATTTCCTTCTATCCTTCCTCTGTTCCCTTTCTCTCTACATATGTACTGTTGTCTCTTTTTTATTTTCTTTTCGTTTCATAGATATTTATAACTAAATTCGTTTACGTCGTCCTTATTTACTCAGACATTTGTAATATTTGAAAAGTGTTTTTGACACCAGTCGCACAAGGATTGCGTATAACACTTCTGCGCGATGTTTAGACATGCTGCTGAATAAAATGTATGATAAAAATATGTGTAGTGTCTTCTATGCGAGTAGTCGTTTCTAACGGGTGAGGCAGAATAACGAGCGATTTTAAAAAGGCTGTAAAAAACAAGAAAAACAATACTTAGGAAATAAATAAATTAAACTGGAAATATAAATATTACTATTACATTAATATTGATGATTATGATAATGAAGTAATCAAAGTAATGAATTCAAATTTTAAATAGATATGTTATTAATTTTTTGTATATTCCATGTAAATAAGTGTGATATTTGTTTATTCACTAGCTAAGTTAATGGTATATATATATATATATATATATATACTAAGTTCGTCGGGTATTCGGTCAATGTAAAGAAAATGAAAAACCAATCCTTTGTTTTTTCCTCTATATTTCGCTATAAATTTATAGCTTCATCAGGAGTTAAAAACTAGATAATTTAAAAAATTTAAAAATCATTAAAATGTTATTGGTTTTGTGTGTTAGCAACGGGTGAGGCAGAATAACGAGCGATTTTAAAAAGGCTGTAAAAAACAAGAAAAACAATACTTAGGAATAAATTCATTATTTTCTCAAAGAACATAAAAAAGCATTAATTATTTTATTTTTTAAAAATAACTCCGGAAAGATGACATCCGTTCAGGCGTACACATTCTTCCAATCATGTTTTGAAACTATTCATTACATTTTGCAGCATTGCTAGTGGAATTGTTTGTGGTGGGTTATCTTGAAACACTTTATTTTTTGAGTACCCCCACATGAAAAACTCGCACGGTGTGAGGTCCGGTGAACGAGAAGGCCAGGTGATGTCCCCATTTCGAGAAATCACATGATTTGGAAATACATAATCTGTTAACAATATTCATGCATACTCTGGCTGTATGGGAGGTTGCTCCGTTTTGTTGAAAAAATGTTTCCTCGTTAACTTCGTAGCGTGCAAGCTGTGGTTCAAAAAAGTTTTCCAACATGTCGGCGTATCTTTGTGAGGTTACTGTCACAGCATTGCCACGAGCATTTTCAAAAAAGTAAGGCCCTATGATCCCCGATGAAGACATAGCGCACCACACAGTAACTTTTGTGGAGTGAAGGGGTTCTTGATGCATTTGTCTAGGATTTACGTCACTCCAGTATCTAAAGTTCTGCTTATTGACATAACCGGACAAATGGAAATGGGCTTCGTCACTCATCCATAAGTTGTTTACAATATCCTCATGTTGATTAATTAAATCTGAAAACTCTTCACAGAATCATTGTCGACTCACATAATCCGTGCCTTTAAGAGCCTGTACGATTTGGATTTTGTATGGATGAAGGTGAAGATCCTTGTGTAATATTCGTCTGACAGTTCGGTTTGAAATCCCAAGTGTAGTGCTATGCCGGCGAGCTGAACGACGCGGGCTTCGCTCAATAGCAGTTCTCACACGGTCGATATTGTCGGGCGTACGTACCGATTTTGGCCGACCAGGTTTCTTTTTTGTCGTTGACGAAGTTTCCTCAAAGTTCCTAACCCATTTTTTAATGGCACAGGCACACGGCACTGGTTGATTGCGATGAATGTTAAAATGATTTCGAAAGGCACGACGCACGCGTATGTAAGAATTATCATTTTCATAAAACGCCTTAACAGCGTACGCACGCTGTTGAGGAGTCCAACGCTCCATTGTTACTAAATGCTAATATCAAGGAAACATGGTCGATAGCATCCCTACCACCTCCGAATGACACGGTGCGAATCACGGTCTTTTTAAAATCGCTCGTTATTCTGCCCCACCCTGTACTTGCTCTTCGTTTTTAAAACATATGAACTTAGCTCGTGGTTTCAAGAGAAAAAAATGGAAATGATTTTTTCCCTCTTTCCTATTTAGAAACTTCTAACGTATCTTAGACCACACGTTTTCTTTTAAAGTTTTTGGAATGTCGATCCATTAATCTGTATTTGTCATTATCGATTATGCTAGTTACTATATTTACTCATCCATCAATAATATTCCAAATACGATCGGTTCTGCTTCACGAAAATTTATTAACATAATTTAAAATTATTACATAACAAAGAAGGCGAGATCCATTCACAGTACAACGAAGAAAAGAAACAAATGAATCGACTTATACCTACTGAGTGGAAAAAATATTGCTCGAATCTAATAGGTGATAACACTAGTAAGGTACTTTGGTCTATAATAGATGGAGACCTAGGCAGGAATAAGTCTTGTTATCACGAGATACGTTTCAAGTATGGTGGCGGCCTGGTGCTGTACGCTTTTAAAATTGTGAGACTCTAAGCTCGGCACTTCTCACGAACGATTGATGTTGGATTATCAAATAATTTTCTCTGTTTCAGTTTTACCTTTATGTACATTACATACTTATAATGGATGTTTCTTTAAGAGCTTGAGAACTTAAAATGATAATACAAGACAGAAATATTGTTGGAATGAAATTTTTTTTTATTATAATCTGGTAGATAATTTCATGGCATTTATTTTTTAAATATGATTTCCGGCATAAGTCCGCCGCGGCTGCGAGTTATATGGTCCATTCGATCGGTCCAATTTTTGATTACTTTTTTCAATAAATCTGGTAGCGTCAATAGTGGCTTGAATATTAGCTACCAATGCTTCAAGAGTTGCTGGTTTGTCGGTATAAACTAATGACTTAACATAACCCCATAACAAGTAATCCACAGACGTTAAATTGCACGAACGAGGGGGCCAGTGAATGTATAATGTCAGCCTTCAGTGATTAAAACATAGAATAGAATAATTGTTTATATAACGCAACCGCAATAAATGAAGTATGTAGTTACGTAATATATGAACAGAACGTGTATTTTAAATGGCTAATTGAATAAAAGAAGAAGTGCTAATCTGCGATCACCAATGACATACGCATTCTTTTGCTTTCCTGTAGAGTAGAACTTTTCTGAGTTGCGGTTTCCTGCATTGCCTCCTTCAATCTGTGATTAAGCAGTTATTTTACTATCTTCATTTCAATCGTATATTGCGACAAATGACAATTATATGAAACATCTAGAGGGAGAAATTTAATTGTAATGACGAATATAATTCATACATAGCAGAAATATTATCAAATCTACACATTGGAGCTTTATAACGGGTGGGCCATTTAAAAGTTTATATTTAAAAATGCAATAAAATGAAAACGGTTTGAAATTTTGCAAAATTTATTCTTCTGTTGTGAAGTACAATTATTCCGGTTAGAGATGGAATATTATTTCATTCATATGGCTGCCGCGGCTGGCCTCGCAGTATCCCATTGCCGAGCACTTTTTCGAGTGTATGGGGTCGTATCTCGGCAATGGCATCACGAATGTTGGCCTTCAAATGCTCAATTGTCTCTGGTTTGTCAGCATAACACTTGTCACAGAAAATAGTCCAACGGTGTCTAATCGCAGCTTCTTGGTGGTCAATTGACATCACCATTTCGGCTAATTAAACGGCCATCAAACGTTTAACGCAATAAATCGATCGTGGCATGAGATGTGTGGCAAGTTGCACCATCTTGTTGAAACCAAACATCGTTCACATCAATATCATGGTGCGATAGGTGTCTCCATTGACCGTAATGGTTGCGCCGTCCTTATTTTCAAAGAAATATGGGCCAATGATGCCTCCGCTCCACAAGCCACACCAAACAGTCTCTCGTAATGGGTGCATTAGCTTCTGTATGACCACGTGTCGGTTTTCTGAGCCCCAAATACGGCGATTTTGCTTGTTATCGTACCCACCTAGATGAAAATGAGCTTTATCCGAAAAGATGATTTTTTTGGCAAAATCGACATCATCGTGCAGTTTCTCGTTGGCCCATCTAGCGAAGCGAAAACGAAGCGGATGGTCATGCGGCTTCAGCTCTTGAATCAATTGCATCATACCGAGATCTTTTCGCAAAATTCGACGTAAATTGGTGCGTGAAATGTTCAATTCTTGAGAACGATAACGAGTTGATTTTGATGGATTATCACGCACACTCTCAGCCACAGCTTCGATATTTTCGGGTGTACGCACTGTATTAGCACACTCACGTCCTGGCGCATCAATAATGAAACCAGTTTCACGAATTTTGGCAATTGTCTTTGTTTTGGACATAAATTTCCAATAAATCCCAACGTTGCTCAAGCGTAAATCGATTCATTTCGTTCAGTGGAGATAATATACTGAATTTTATGACAGAATAGAATGACATACGTATTGTCAGATTCGAAATAACCGGTGGTTCAAATTTAAACCGATAGATGGCCCACCCGTTATTGTCATCTTTTTGTTAAGAGAACTGAACATACGATAAATGAATTAAATAAACGTAAGAAAATATACACAAGTCAAATTAAAAAATTAAAAACTTATTGTGAATAGTGAATAATATCAGGTGCTGAAAGTCATTAACAATACTTTACAAACAAAAACCATCGAATTACATATTTTCCCATCAAATAAAAATTAGAAAACTTCGCAATTACTCGGCGAAGGTCGATGAAACTTTAACACGACCTTTTCTAGCCTGCGGCATCCATAATCAAAACAATACGCATTATCAAAGCCGAAGACGTCTACGTTTCAGCAAGAAAAAGGATTCACTCGGCGGAATTAAGAGGATGGTAATTCGAGAACCAGCTCCCGAACAATAATACCGGCGCTCCATTGAATGAAATAAAGTTTAGACACGTTCGGATTAGTTGGATTCACCTTAATCTATTCACTTAGGGCGTCGAATTAACGCGCGGTGCACGCCTAATTAAAGCACAAGAGGGCGTGATTGAGACCCGGCTGAGTATAATTTAATAACGCGTACGGCGTGTTGGCGGCGCGCTTGTGCGTCGTTGCACGTGAGCGTGAAGATGTGTATGTGTGTGTGTGTGTGTGTGTGTGTAGAGCTGTGCTTAGAATCCCACTAAACACTAGTAATCATTTATGTTGTGCGAATTATCGTCTCGTCGTATTCATAGACTCGTATTGTTAGGATTTGATGGAGTAAGAGAGTTCGTAACGTAATTTAAAATTCATTGGTAACCTAATATGTGCTGAGAAAACGGAAGCGAAATCTTTAGAGAATGTCTAATAATTGGATAAGGGTAAAATAACCTTCTAACGTACATTTAAATTACTTTGTGCGTTAAAATATTAGAGCGGCATAAGATTTGTTTTCTAATTTCATTATTGTTGGAAAAGTAAATGGTTATTTGTAATCTATACATTGGTACAAAGGGTACTAGGAAAGTTTTGCAATACAGCTTTGTTTATTTAATTTTTTCAAAGTAATTTAATCTACACTCAATACACCTCTTCATCCTCCGAAACCAATCTTTAAATCAGTTCTGCCAAGTTTCACTAGGGAGTAAAGGACACTCGTCGTTCCAAGCCCGCAGAAAGTCCTATCACTGGAAAAGCGCCTCCATTTTAGTTTCATTTTCACATGCGGGAACAGTGCAAAGTCGCATGGAGCAAGATCTGTACTGTAGGGAGGGTGCTCGAGAAGTTTCAATCCTGTCGTGGTCAAATATTCGGTGCAGGTTTTGGCGCGGTGAGCTGGAGCATTATCGTGATGCAGGAATCAGGTGTCCATTCATGACTTTGGCCGCAGGTTCTTCATAGATCCAATAACTTTAAGCGGGCACTGTTCAGTATACCATTTAGCTGCGATTGTCTTCCGTGTGTCCAAAACGACGCGTTCCACAATCCAATCGATTTGAAAAATACAGCTATCATTTTCTTCTTTACAGATCGGGATTTTCTGACAACTACGAGTGTGTCCTCATCGGCAAAGACCTAAACTTTGTTTTGAGCTTTGGTCGGCACATCGTAATAGTACGGCCAGTTGTTCATATACCGAGATTGTCCATTATAAAACTTTTTTAACATCTCCTGGCACCAAGTCACGCGTCGTGTCATTTGCTCTTCAGTCAGTCGATGCGGCACTCAGAGAGAACAAAGTTTCTTCACGTGCAAATGATCATACAGAATCGAACAAATTGCTGGTGTATTTAGGCCTGAAATACCCTCCATCTGTTGGTAAGTTACTCGCCTGTCCTCGCCAAGCATTTTCTTCACAGTAGTAACGTTTTCCTCCGTAACTGACGTTCGTGGCCTCCCAGGCCTCTCAGCATCCTCCACAGTTAAATTTCCCTTTTGGAATTCTCTATGCCACCTGAATATCGTTGTGCGATGTGGACAAACATCGCACAACGTGCAAGAAACATTTCTTCGAAGCATTGGTCTATGTTTAAACCACGCACGAAATTATAACGCGAAATTGCCCTTATCTCATTTCGTGACCACGATGCCATCGCAAACACTTTACACTCTCAATCCTAATGAATAACTGAGCCCATCGACATGGCGCGGCGGCTTCTATGCACGTATGAACATGTCTCAACATGCAGCAACAAGCAGCATCCTACGATTCATTGTTGCATCATATTGCAAAACCTTCCTAGTACCCTTTGTGTCTAGGTTTTCTTTCTTTATATTACGATGGTACCATTCTAGAAGCTTTTCTTTTAAATTTTTTGGAATGTCGATCTATTATTCTGTATTTGTTATTATCGATCATGCTAGTTACTATATTTACTCATCCATCAATAATATTCCAAATACGATCGGTTCTACTTTACAAAAATTTATTAACATAATTTAAAATTATTACATAACAAAGTAGGCGAGATCCATTTACAGTACAACGAAGAAAAGAAACAAATGAATCGACTTATACCTACTGAGTGGAAAAAATATTGCTCGAATCTCTCTATGCCACCTGAATATCGTTGTGCGATGTGGACAAACATCGCACAACGTGCAAGAAACATTTCTTCGAAGCACTGGTCTATGTTTAAACCACGCACGAAATTATAACGCAAAATTGCCCTTATCTCATTTCGTGACCACGATGCCATCGCAAACACTTTACACTCTCAATCCTAAAGAATAACTGAGTCCATCGACATGGCGCGGCGGTTTCTATGCACGTATGAACATGTCTCAACATGCAGCAACAAGCAGCATCCTACGATTCATTGTTGCGTCATATTGCAAAACCTTCCTAGTACCCTTTGTATCTAGGCTTTCTTTCCTTATCCTACGATGGTACCATTCTAGAAGGTTGGAAACAAAAATTTACGACATCGGTATGCGGACGGTCTTATGCTGTTTTGACAGTACCAGCAGACAATTACATTCCTCCTTCAATTTAAATAACGACATTCATAAAAATATAGGAGGTGTGGCAAATAACGAGGCTGGTTATTTATTACAAATGTACTTATATTTTAACTTTTATCCCCTTCAACATACTCTGCTGCACTATCTATGCACCGCTGTATACGTGTCTTCCATTGTTCAAAACAATGCTGTAGTTTATCAGTTGTGAACTTCTTCTGCAACTCTGCCGTTTTTGCTTTTATATGTTCAACAGACTGAAAATGTGTTCCCATTAATGCACTTTTCACTTTTGGGAACAGGTAGAAGTCACATGTTGCGAAATCTGGCGAATACGGTGGATGATCAACCACGGCAATGCGCTTGTCTGCTTAAAACTGCTTCACAGAGGGGGAATTGTGAATTGGTGCGTTGCCCTGGTGCAGAATCCATGAGTCGTTCTTCCACAAATCCGGTCTTTTCTGCCTCAATATTTCCCTCAGCTTGATTAGGGCTACTTTGTAGCATTTCTAATTAACGGTTTGACGATCAAGCACTCAGTCAGTTATGGCAACACCCTTGATATCGAGAAAAACGATCAGCATTGCCTTCAATTTCGACTTGCTTTTTTGTGCTTTATATATATCTTGGCGATCCGGCGATCTTCCAATGTATCGATTGATACTTTGTTTCCGAGTCTTATTGGTAAATTCAAGTTTCATCACAGGTGATTATTTTTGTAAGCAAGTCTGGTTCTTCTGTGAGTCGTTCCATGATGTCAAAGCAAATCCGATTGTGTTTCTGTTCCTGAGTGAGGTTTGTCAGCACCATTTTTGCACAAACATTTTAATTCTTAGTTCATCATGAAAAATGTGTCTTCATTCGAATGCTCAGATGTGCCAACCACGGCACTACTAAGTAACAGTGTCTTCTACAATTAAAGTTCGAAAGTAAACTAAAACAGACAGAGAGACGAAACTACGCGTTGTTGCTTAGCAAGTATCAAAGGCAAAGACGTTCCAAAGACGTTCCAATTATAGCCTCGTCCAGTGCGGCTGCACGATGGAAGGAGCACAGTTTCATTATTTAATTCCAATACCTCGTATATAGTAGATATAATATAGCACATATGAGAACGGAGAAAGATTGACCTAAGTGTGCAAAATAAATAACTTGAAAGTTACTAATTGGTTTTATAAGCATAAAATGTTCCATAAATATACGTGAGCGTAACGAACTCAAAAGCTACAATCCATAATGGATTATATAATAGTTAAGAACTATTGTATTTCGAAAAGCTTGTGGAGGCAGCCCAATTTTATGCATTTCATTTTCTAAAATATTTCAGACAATGTAATTATAAGTACTTTTAATGTCCAGTGGTAAACTTCCCAGAGCTACTTTGTCTGTGAAAGCAATTTGTGTATCTGTAAAACAAGTTCTGTTAAAACAGAGATTGCCTAAAAGAAAATTAATGAGTTGCTAAAATGTTTTTATTCTCCAATCACCAATTCAGACTATATTTAAAAATGCGTCCGTAATTTTTTTTAAGCAATTGCTTGCAAAGACAAAAATTCTGTTCTAAAGCTTTCAAATTTATATTTCGTATTTTGTATGTTTAATATCCAATCACGAGAATATGCTTTTTAATTGTTTTCGCTTGAATAATTAAATAAAAATTACTCTGAAAAAGCTTTCCGGTCGTACTTGTAATTGCAGTCTTAACCGCGAAAAAAGATTTAAATGAAGCTTACATTTTATACCATATTTTCGAACCGTACGTATCGATAAAGCTTGTTACAATTCAATAGGTTGTTTTGCGAATATTGCCTTCGCAGAGAGAAAAAAAAGCCATATTCTATTGTTGTTTGCAATTTTGTCGATGTAGTCGATGAATAAACTTTCTGAATTTCCGATCCGTTGATTTTCGATAGAAAAATATCTGGGACGAATTTCTCTCTCTACTGCTCTCTCTCTCCCTTGCTCTTTCATTTCTCCCAATCTCACATTCTTTCTTTCTTTCTCTCTAGTGCCCTAGCTTAATAAAATCGTTTTTAATTAAATCAAACAGTGTCCTTGCCGGATTTAATTGTGCGATTTCAGTTTTTCAGAGTGGAAAACGTTTTTGTGTATGTATCCAGTCAGTACGATGACGTATTTTTTGTTACTTTTGTATTAGCAAGTACCAATTAGAAAAAACGTCGGTAAAATATGTTAAGTGGGGAATTATTTAACTTTTCTAGCGAGTTGGAAGAGTTTTCTCGAGGAGTCTCAGTTAGAAAAGGATAAGAACTTTTTCTATGATTCCTTCTAGAAAGAAATTGTTTTTACATGACATTATTCTTTGCGATTGTTATTTTTGTTTAATGCTTGTACTTTTGTAACATGGGAGGGTCTTAAGGGACTGTACGTAAGCACTGAAAGAACCGTGGTCTAACTTGGAATGTTCACTTCCTAAGCTATTTATCTAGTGCTGCAGGTAGGATCCTGACGAAAAATATCCAAAACTCTTTCTTTAACTTGGATCGTACCACGAGGGGCCTTGGTAATTATGAGTATAAAACGGAATAATAACAAGTTTCTGTGTATGAATTATGTAAATAAGTTTATCGGACATGATGATGCTAAAGTAATTTGTTTAATGTATCATACATTGTTCCTCTGTCAGAAGAGAAGAGGCTACTTTAGATACGTAAACACACAAAAGCACAAACATACAAAAAGTCATCGAACATCTCAGAAGGAGTTGGTGTTACATATAATTTATATGGTGGCATGTAATCATTTAGGCAAGTGAAGAAGGAATCGTTTCATCAGTTGCAGTGCATAGAATGCAGACTACATATAAGAAACTACTTATCTTCCTCGCCCGAAGAAATGGAGATTAGTATACCATAAAACCTGCTCTGGAAAATAAAAAACTGTAATTAAGCTATTGCGAGGCTACAGATTTTGAGAAAGTAAACACACAGTAAACACACAAAAACACAAACATACAAAATGTCATCGAACATCTCAGAAGGAGTTGATGTTACATATAATTTATATGGTGGCATGTAATCATTTAGGCAAGTGAAGAAGGAATCGTTTCGTCAGTTGCAGTACATACGAGGGAGCGTTTTTATATTCGCGGAATGAGCGGGTTGTAGAGGGGTGAGTAGGCGCATTGGGGCGTGGCCTGTGCAGCGACTCATGATTAGTATAAATACGAAGTTTCATTGTTATTAGACAGTTAGTCTTTGAGCTATCGTCAACCAAGTAACATAATCAGGAGTGAAAAGTGAAATATGGAAAAAATCGAATATCGTGCCGTTATAAAGTTCCTTACCAGGCAAGGAAAATCAGTCGCGACCATAATGAATGAGATGTCATTGGTTTACGGCGACTCTTGTCCAGGAAAGACCATGGTGTACAAGTGGCATAGTTTATTTAAACAAGGAAGGGAATCCCTTGAATACGACCCGAGGCCGGGCAGGAGCATTGAGGTGACCACGCCAGCACTTATCCAAAAAGTTGAACAAATTGTACTCGAAGATGCTCGACTAAAGAAGAAACAACTCGCAGAAATGGTTGGAGTATCCGATACAACAATTTTTAAAATCCTACACGATCATCTCAGCATGTCTAAGGTCAGCGCAAGATGGGTGCCGAGAATGTTCACGCTGCCGCAAAACCAACAGCGCATAGAATGTTCGCGTGCATTTTTGGACCTCTGTAATGAAGACAAGGATGGTGTATTGAGTGGAATTGTTACTGAAGGCGAAACTTGGGTTCATCATTATGAACCTGAGTCCAAACAAGACTCTATGCGGTGGCATAAAAAGGGCACAGCACCTCCCAAGAAATTTAAAGTGTCACAATCAGCTGGGAAACTCATGGCAACGGTATTTTGGGACTCGGAACGAATATTGTTGATTGATTATAAAGATAAAGTTGTTTCTATAACCGGAGAATATTACGCTTCAATACTAGAGCGACTAAAAGAAGCCATTAAAGAGAAAAGACGGGGAAAATTGACAAAAGGTGTTCTGTTTTTGCACGACAACGCGCCCGTCCACAAGAGCCGCGTTGCGTTAGCTGCCTTGCGTAAGGTGGGCTTCGAAATTGTGAATCACCCACCCTACAGCCCAGACCTGGCCCCGAGTGAATATTAACTGTTTCCGAAAATGAAAAAAGAGCTGCGGGGTAAAAAATTTACTGCCGATGATGAAGTCAAGGAGGCAGTTTCGGCGTATTTTGCAGATAAAGAGAAATCATTTTTTTATGAGGGTATAAATAAATTAATTGAAAGATGTGAAAAATGTATCCGTCTTGCAGGTGAATATATTGAAAAAGAAAAATAATTTGGTTTTTTTATTTCCACCCCTTGTCCCCCATTCCGCGAATATAAAAACGCTCCCTCGTATGTACCATTTGGAATTGAGCGTTCCACAACTCTCTAATGGCACGGTTGCAACGTGACCGGTTTTTCCGAAAAAACAGGTGACCATTTGTTTTGATGTGCTTCGAGCGCGAACAACTTTTGTTGGTTTTGGTTCATCTTGGAATACCATACAATCGACTGCTGTTTACTATCGGGCTCATACGTATAGATCCAAGATTCATTACCTATGATGACTTTGTAAATGTTCTTTGAAGCGCCGCTATTGTATTTTTTGTGCATTTCTTGGCACCAATCGACGCGAATTCTTTTTTGATCGGTTGTCAAATTATGTAATACCCAACGTGAATATAGCTTCTTAACGGCTAAATATTCATGCAGTATCTTATGCACGCTGGTGTTACTAATACCTATACATGCCTCGATCTCACGGTATGTCACATGACGGTCTTGCATTATCAATTCAGACACTGCATTAATGTTTTCCGACACAACAACATTTGTGGGACGACCTTCACGAAATTCGTCGTCTAAAGAACGCCGCCTAAGTTTAAATTCACTATACCAACGATATACTGTAGTTTTTAATGGTGCTTCATCACCATATAAAGAATTCAGCTCGTCGATGCATTCTTGTGGAGATAATCCACGCCGAAAGTTATGAAAAACAATTGCACGAAAACGTTAGCGAGTTAATTCCATTTTTTCGCTGACATACAATTTTCAAGTTACTGCCAACAACAGAAATAGCGACCGGATAATAAAACTGTCACAGTAAATATATTGTCAAAAATGACAAACTTCACGATGCAATCATCAGATCGGAGGCAACACTAACAGTGTTGCCGGTTGCCGAAATATAAACGGCTACCCTCATAATATGTAATTCAAATTAAAACTGAGCTTGAACTTATTTATAAATTACATATCATAGATACAATAATAATTCCATAATT
This sequence comes from Dermolepida albohirtum, assembly GCA_031893035.1. Lineage (NCBI taxonomy): Eukaryota > Metazoa > Arthropoda > Insecta > Coleoptera > Scarabaeidae > Dermolepida > Dermolepida albohirtum. The sequence goes on from JAVIWB010002065.1 coordinate 171,909, forward strand.
GCTAAACGCTCGTCATAATTTACAGCTCTATCTATTTACAGCTACGCCAATCCATAAACGCCTGAAACATTCTATTGTTTCTATTTTAGAGCTTCCATTCCGTTTAATTGCATTTATACGTATAAACACTACGTTTACACCACCGTTAAGAGCAACATTAATAGCATTAGTATAAGTTTGACACTTCGACCGAGACACTGGGTGAATTGAGATTTTGTTTGGGAGTCCCTCGAACCGGAACTGTGTTATACGGGCGACATCAACAGTAGTTTGACTGTAAATAAACAAGTCGTTCGTGTTCAACCACTAAAGTTAAATTCTCTGAATGTGGAAAATTCAGTTGGCCATTCATTACGACCACCATAAGTGTATTTATTTCTGGTTCAGCAGCATGTCGTCTCTTTCGAGAAACTAAAAGTTGGTAGGCAACAATACGTAGTAAGTCCACTTGAATGTGGAAAACGAATGAAGGGAGAAATGGCAAAATTAGTGGAAATACTTTGTTTAAGAAATTTCGAAAACGTGCTACGATTTTCTGCTGCCGTTCAAAATTTTTGTATGTAGTTCGATTTTTGTTCTTGCTCTCGAATATATTTTTCTGGTATGCAGGTCGACTTTGTTTATTAGATCTAGTTTTTGAGTTATACGAGGGTAGTTTGACAAGTAGTGAGAATTGAAAAGAAAAATAAACTTTTTAAATACAAAATAATTTTTATTTTTCAATATATTCTCCTAAAAGAGCAATACATTTATTCCAACGGTGCTCCAATGCCCTTATGCCATCTCCAAAATGCGATTCCGGAAGGCTTGCAAAATACTCATTTACGTAGATGATAAGCTCGTCGTTAGAGGAAAATTTCTTTCCACCTAGTGCCGTTTTCAATTTTGGAAAAAGGTGGAAGTCGGAATGGGCTAGATCCGGCGAATAAGGCGCATGCGGTACTAATTAGAAATGCAACTCGTGGATTTTGGACATCGCAACTGTGCTAGTATGTTATGTGAGGGAGAGTTGTCTTGATGAAACAGAATCTTTTTATTTGGCATTCCTGGCCGTTTAGTACGAATCTCAACATTTAATTTTTGTAGAAGTTTTGCATAATATTGTCCGTTTATTGTGGCACCTTTCTGAAGGTAATCAATGAGCAAAATGCCCTTTAAATCCCAAAAAATTGATACCATCACCTTGTTTGCCGATAAAGTGGTTTTCGCTTTCTTTGGAGCTGCAGAACCATGTTCTAACCATTGTTTCGACTGTTGTTTAGTTGCGGGTGTACTGTAGTGTATCCAAGTTTCATCGCAAGTAACAAATCGCCTGCAAAAATCAACCGGATTCCGCTTATAAGGGTCCAAACACTCATTAGAAATGCGCAAACGAGTGAACTTTTGATTAGTCGTAAGCAATCGCGGCACCCATCTTGCTGAAAGCTTAGAAAGGCCCAATCCTTTCGTTAAAATGTGGTGTACGCGTTCTGTTGAAATTTTAACCATGTCTGCTATCTTTTTCATTTTGAATCATCGATCTTGTGTAATAATATTATGGATTTTTATAATTTATAATCATTTCATTAGAAGTCACGATTTTCGCTGCTCCAGACCGCGCTTCATCAACACACCTTGTTCTACCACGTTTAAATTCATTTACCCATCTACTTATTGTAGCTGATGATGGAGTAGATTCGCCTAATCTTTCCCGTAACTCATCCTTTATTTCAGTAGCTTTCATACCCTTAATTACGAAGTATTTAATCTCCGCACGATACTCTGCTTTTTCCATTTTAACAAAACGACGTGTTGCTTCTTTTTTAATCAGCTGTCAAAAATAAACTAACAACCGATTTATCTAAATATCGGAACGTAAACACATAAATAGGCCACCTAAATTACAGTGCATTTGTTTTACCAATTAGAGCGCCACCTATGTGTCATTCTCGCTATTTGTCAAACTATCTTCGTAGATAATCTATATTTAGAAAAGGAGAAACAGTACTAGTATGAATAAACTTAATAAAAAAATAAGAATAATTATTAAGTTCAAAAAACCTTCGCTTTTCCCTTCTGTGTAGACTTAGAAAAATGCGCAACCCAAGAACTTTGATGACGCTCCTACACGATGCGTAAATCCTGATGCGTACGTTACTCCAATTCTTCGTTCAGATCTCCTAGAACACCTCTCATATTTTTTAAATGCAAAAATGAAAATTTTTGTTGAGAACTTTATTCACTTTCGTTGCACTTTTTCGCAGAAGAAACGTCTGATTCGACTACGTTTAAGACAACATTTCTTGAGTAATATCTTCTGTTAATATAAATAAGAATTTACATATACTCAGCATTAGAAACGTAAATACAATGGATGTTTTTTAAGCTGCATGAGAACTATCGATATTGATAACTATGGTTTGACAGCTGATAATGTCAAACTGTGTTGACATTTCTGTTCAGTAAGGTTTGGCAAGTCATCATGAACCGTTTAACGCCAGAACAACGCTTCCAAATTGTGGAAATTTACTTTGAAAAAATCATTCTGTTCGCGAAGTACGTAGAGCACTACGTACTTCGCGTACGTCCATTTTACGATCAACATAATCGGCTTAATGAGCAAGCAATTCGTGCAGTTATTGATCGTTTTCGTACTAATTTTGCTCTTCTCGATTCAAAACAATCAACAAGACAAAGAAATGTGCGTACCGAATAGAATATTGCTGCTGTAACGCGAAGTATTGAAGAAGACGCCGAAATGTCGATTCGAAAAATTCCAAAAATGTTGAAATTTTGACATTTTCACAAATAAAAGGTGTTTAATTTTGTATACTGCATTAAATATTACGTCCAATAACTCCTCGACTATCCCAAAAGCGATTTCTGAAGCTATACTTGCTAAATCGTCAAACTAAGCGACATATTACTTGTCTATTAATGTCGGTTTGACAATTCTACTGTCAAAAATTAATTTCTGTTGTCATGTACACAACATCCGCATAATATTGTCTATTATCGATTTGTAGACTTGTCTCTTAACGTTCCTAGTTATGTTCATATATAATGTCAACGGATTTGATCCAGTAGCGGCAATTTTTCTTATTCTATTTCTGTTTGTGGTTTTGTTTGTCTTCCCCCTACTTGTGATATATGCGCTCCCAGATATTGGACAGGTGTACTAACATTCAGCCTGACTTTTTGTCACTATTAGACGTCGATGAAAGCTGATGGATGGTAAGTAAAATGACTGGTTGTTACGGTATATTCTGTATTTAGAAATGTTGGTTTCGGTTAACTTTTAAGAATTCTTTCGATATTGTCACAGAATATTGGAATACTTAATTTATTTTAAATCATTTACTCGTATATAAAACAAAATTAATACATGCTTTAAACGGATTACTTAAAATGATGAACAAACGAAACATTTCGCTAGGTTATACATTATTTTTTAAATTTTGAATACAGACGCGTATACATATAAGTAGAGGGACTCCGCCAATTCTCGAACCTAGTTATTGACCTTGACCACAACGCATGCTGGAACCATCAAAGTCAATGAGGAAGTTCTAGAATCGGCTGAGGCCGAATATATTCCAGTGTTGAGATCATTTTAAGGTTAAGGTCATTTCCATTTTAAAGTTAATAAGGAGGTTCTAGAATCGGCTAAGGCCGAGGGAGTTAGTAACTTTCAGACCATTGCAAAGTTATTTCAAGATCAATGAGGTCTTAGAATCGACTGAGTTCGACGAGGTTCAAAAAATAATTACGTGCGTGAAGAAAAGGTAGTTATAGAAACATTCTCAGTATTGTGAGTTATCATGAAGCGTTCATTTAATATGAAGGTACAAACTGATTGTTCTCGCAAAATTGTAGATGGTGAATTGAGAAATGTAGCATTGAAGAAGTTAATTTCACGAATGAAGTTGAAAATTATAAAGTGGATCCTTGTATAGAAGCTTTTTTTATTTAAATGGGCCAGACGAATGATTTCTAGGATGCGTGTGCAGAAAAATGTACGAGAACCATCATGGAATATACCTTTAGTAGGAGAAAGGACATATCTGGTACGTAGACTTCCGCGGTCGTGGTCCATATTGTCTGTCGCACTGAATCTGTTTCAGTTTCAGTGCGACAGACAGTAGCAGTGGTTGAGCCCTGAAGATGTCTCATACGAGTGGGTACGAAATGTCGGCAGATATACCATTGACGCGGTTCCAGCCCGAAAGCCCAGAAGAAGATAGAAAGGACATATTTTTTGATTAAAAGTCATTCGAAGTGGATACGTGTTGGTTTGTCACCAAACTTTGACTTTATACATGTGGTGAAAACTGTAGACATAAAAAAGCAATGTGTACTTTTTAATGTTGAAGAGTGGGATGGATTTTTATTAGAGACTACGAGGTTGAAAAAATATTTTGAATATTGCAATGGAGTATCTCCTATTAGTACTTTTAATTTGCAAATGTCTAGTGAATGTTTTGATGGACCGACTAGAATATTAAAAATAGAAAAAGATGGAGGGTTTCTATATTTAGAGTATGAAGGTTAGGTGGAATTATGTCGTTTAGAAGATGTTGTGAAATCTCGATTAGCACTTTTAACAAACTTAAAATATGGTGAATTTTATAAGGAATTGCTGAATCGTTTGGGCAGGAGTGGAGATGTAAATATGGAAATAGCAAAAAATGTTTAATGGAGTGACGTCTGAGTATGTCTGCATAACAAAGGGGTTAGTCGTATATGGGTTGCAAAAAGTGTACGAGGATAGTTTGACAAGTAGTGAGAATGACACATAGGTGGCGCTCTAATTGGTAAAACAAATGTACTGTAATTTAGGTTGGCTATTTATATGTTTACATTCCGATATTTAGATAAATCGGTTAATTAGTTTATTTTTGACAGCTGATTGAAAAAGAAGCAACACGTCGTTTTGTTAAAATGGAAAAAGCAGAGTATCGTGCGGTGATTGAATACTTCGTAATTAAGGGTACGAAAGCTAACGAAATAAAAGATAAGTTACGGGAAACGTTAGGTGAATCTGCTCCATCATCCGCCACAATAAGTAGATGGGTAAATGAATTTAAACGTGGTAGAACAAGCTGTGTTGATGAAGCGCGCTCTGGAGCACCCAAAATCGTGACTTCTAAGGAAATGATTATAAAAATCCATAATATTATTACGCAAGATCGACGACTCAAAGTGAAAGAGATAGCAGACATGGTAAAATTTCAACAGAACGCGTACACCACATTTTAACGAAAGAATTGGGCCTTTTCAAGCTTTCGGCAAGATGGGTGCCACGATTGCTTACGACTGATCAAAAGTTCACTCGTTTGCGCATTTCCAATGAGTGTTTGGACTTTTATAAGCGAAATCCGGTTGATTTTTGTAGGCGATTTGTTATTTGCGATGAAACTTGGATCACTACAGTATACCCGAAACTAAATAGTCGAAACAATGGTTAGAACGTGGTTCTGAACCTCCAACGAAAGCGAAAACCATTTTATCGGCAAGCAGGGTGATGGTGTCAATTTTTTGGGATTCAAAGGGCATTTTGCTCATTGATTATCTTCAGAAAGGTGCCACAATAAACGGACAATATTATGCAGAACTTCTACTAAAATTAAATGTTGAGATTCGTGCTAAGCGGCCAGGAATGGCAAAGAAAAAGATTCTGTTTCACCAAGTCAATGCTCCCTCGCATACCGGCATAGTTGCGATGTCCAAAATTCACGAGTTGCATTTCCAATTAATACCACATGCGCCTTGTTCGCCGGATCTAGCCCCTTCCGACTTCCACCTTTTTCCAAAATTGAAAACGGCACTAGTTGGAAAGAAATTTTCATCTAACGACGAGCTTATCATCTTCGTAAATGAGTATTTTGCGATTCCTTCCGGAATCGCATTTTAGAGATGGTATAAGGGCATTGGAGCACCGTTGGAATAAATGTATTGCTCTTTTAGGAGAATATATTGAAAAATAAGAATTATTTTGTATTTAAAAAGTTTATTTTTCTTTTCCATTCTCACTACTTGTCAAACTACCCTCGTATATCTTTTTGTCTGCTCCTCGGTCCTGGTTTTGTAATATTGTCTTTCTAGCTAGCTTCATGCGTTCAATACCTTTTACCCTTACCTTATCAATCTAGATCTTTCCTCACTTTTTCTATATCTTACTATTTCTTTGCTATTATATATATCCCATAATCGTTTGAATTGTATTTTTCACTCTTAAAGCTAAACGATTACTATTGCGTGGTAGGTAGGAATATTTTAAATATAGACCTATTACCTAGCCAGAGAATAAATAAACATTAGTTAGAACACGAAAAGTAAATTTAATAGTGGATTTTAAACAAGTTACATGTACTACATCGATTCCAACGGAAAATATACACGAATAGTTGTAATTCACCGTAGCATACCAGTACGTGATGCGGCTATATTATGCACTCTTGTTACTCATTTAGAAAACGGGCACGTAATCCCGAAATAAATTAAAAAGTCTATTTATACAAATGGGTTATTTCTTTTACAAGCTAATAATGTTAATAAATACCCATTATGGGGGTTTAAGAAATTGAATTGTTTCTTGTAATACTAGGCCACGAAATTTTCTTGGTGTAAAAATATGGAAATTATTTACAAAAAATTTAAAATGCGTAGTACGAAGGTGGTCCCAGAAGTACCCGACCCAACAAAGAAAACACAAAAATTTTGGAATGAAATGTATTTATTTTTCAACATAATCTCCTTTCAGCTCTATACACTTTTCTCAGCGATGTCCAATAAGTTCGATACCCTTTTTATAATAAGAACTGTCTTGCTCCTCATCAAATGCCGCCATCACTTCTTCATCGTTGGAAAATCTTTGACCGCTGAGCCAGTTTTTCAAGTTTGGGAACAGAAAATAATCCGGGGGGCCAAATTTGGCGAATAGAGTGCATGAGGTAGCAATTCAAATTTTAATTCATTAATTTTAGCCGTTGCAAGAACGGATTTGTGAGCTGATGCATTCTCCTGATGAAACAACACCTTCTTCTTAGCCAAACGTGCCCGTTTTTGCTTAATTTCTTTGCTCAAACGTTACAATAAGTTCGCATAATACTCGCCGTTGATAGTTTTTCCTTTTTCAAGATTGTTAATAAAAATTATTCCACGCGAATCCCAAAGAAACCGATGCCAAGAGCTTGCCTGAAGATTAAAACGGTCTTCGTCTTCTTTGGAGCCGATTCTCCCTCTTGAGTCCATTGTTTTGATTGTTCTTTTGTCTCCCATGTTTCATCCATGATTATGAAGCGGCGCAAAAATTCTGCTTTTTACTGTGAAACTTCGCTACACACTCAATTGAAACATCTGCACGACACTGTTTTTGTTCGAATGTAAGCAGACGCGACACCCATCTTGCACACAGCTTTCTCATGTCCAAATTTTCAGATAATATGCGATGTACCACACTTTTTGAAATGCGTACTATGTCAGCTAGCTCGCGCACTTTCAGTCGACGATCATCCAGTATCGCTTTGTGAATTTTCTTCACCATTTCTGGAGTCGTCACCTCATTTATTCGACCACAGTCGATGCTCGTTTTGGCAGACCGTACGCCCTCGTTTAAGCTCTGCTGCTCAATATTTCACTGTAAACGAAGGAGCAGACTCACCCAGAGTAGAACCCAGTTCATCTTTTATGTCGGTTGGGCTAAGGCCTTTCAAATAAAAGTATTGTATCACGTAACGATGACCAATTATTTCCATTTTTACAAATTCACTGAAAACGTTCATTATTGATGGCTGCCAAACAAATACTAAACAACGTGGCGTCTTCAAACTTGGATCATATGCTTTATAGGTTATGTACTTTCTTATACAGTGATATTTTTGAAACAACTACCGCAATCTCTAGGATAGGCCGGGTACTTATGGGACCTGCCTCGTATTTGTTTTTAGTGTAGGGTAAATACTCCGCTCTATTATTTATTTGGTGTTCATGTAAGGCAAAGACTCCACTCTAGTGTTTATTTGGTTTTAGTGTAAGGTAAACACTCCACTTTAATTTTTATTTAGTCTTTGTGTAAATCAAACACTTTACTACAATGTATAGGTGATATTCTTGTACAGTGTTTCACGATTTATGCATAGCCTTGCCGGGAGTCCACGTACGACATTGTACTTAATTTCTGGTGCTGATGACAACTTAGTTGTCAAAATATTTAACCAGAATAATAAATATTAATGTGATAAAAGTTTCCTATTACCTTTTCGATTAAATATGTATTATATAAATTACTACAGAACCTGGTAATATCGTCACATCTCAGGTGTATAGCTACACAAACATTCTTTACATTCTCATAAAATTACACGTGTTCTCTTATCTAGGCGTAATCTTTTTTCGATAAAGATTCTTTTTCTAAGTCATTCGTCCCTTTGTTATAAGAGAATTCTCACCCCATAAGGTGACTTTTCTAAATGTAAAAAGAAATCACTACCATCCCCAGTTACCAATTACTTACACAACATTTTAAAGTTTTTTTGTCCGGGCGAACGGGAAGAGAAAAACGAAAAAGCCGTTAGTATGGTATCAAAGGAGACAGTGGAGATCTGGTCGCAAAAAGAACAGCACAACTGGATCGATCGAATGGGATAACACTTTTCTTTTAACTTTCTTCCTTCACTTCTTCGATATAATCTATCGCGTGTTTTCCGCCGGAAAGTTATCCGGTGTTAGGGCAAAAGGGAACCGGCTTTCCCTCCCTTGTAGAGAGGATTCATTTCCGAATGATTTGCCTACCGTTGCTTTTAATGTTACATTTGGAGTGTGACAGAGTTAAATTTCATCCTTTTCACTTTCTATGAAGGGGCTTCCTTTTTATGTACGTCGAAGTGTCGCACGTCATTTTATTTCCAAATTTACATTCATTGATTGAGCGGATGCTATGAAAATGATCTACGAGCAGTCCATTTTTTGAATTTTAACATTCGATATTTGTAAAAATTTGTCAAAGTATTATGCATGAAAATAGCATCGAATATATTCTAAGACGTTGAACAGAAGTGAATTCGTTTGGAAATTACGTTTAGGGTCAAGTTATTTTTCGGTGGATTTGCAGGTACTAATGCTGCAGAAACTAGTTCTTTCGCAGTAGCGTACGGCTCATTTACTATCAATATTAGAAGTAATAAATGTAATTACTTACTATTTTAGTTCTCTTTTTAAGTTGATGTATGGTGACGTAAAAATTCGCTGTTGTATTGTGACATTAGTATGCCTTCCGGTGCTGACTCAGTCATACACCTACGGCGAGGTGAAACTGTATTTGTGGTGTTGGAGGAGCGTTCTGCGTCTAATGATGTGATGTTCGTGAATTTAAAAAGGACGTTCGCATCATATTAGCACTCTTGGTTTTCAGTTAAGCTCTTGTCTATACGCACTACAGTTTGAAAATCTGGATTTTTATTTATAACCGCACAGAATTTATCGGTTGTTAATCTTCCTATACTTTCTGTTAGATTTCCTAACGAGGCTGTGAGGTAATACTACGTTGTATTTAGCGCTTCATGTAATGACAGCTTGGTATTCTCTAATTTGGAAATAGTATCTGAAAGAATTGAATAATTTTGGTAAACCTCTATTTCAATATAGATTTCGGTATCTGAAACCAGCCGCTGTCTTACTGAAATTTCTTGAGCATCTTGCGGACTTAAATTTAAGATACAATAATTAAAAATGTGTAAAAATTTCTCATAATATAAAATAGCTTTAAGCCACGTTCTCCATCTCGTCAATACCGGCTGTGGTGGCTGAGGAATATCCGGACAAGCCTGTTTAAACTCACGAATGCATTTTGGAGATTTAATAAAAGCTTTTTTGCTGGAAACTATAAATTGGTCTACTTCGTGTAACTGTTTCTTATAAATTCAGCTAAGGTGACATGGATGGAGCAAACAGGTTACATGAAGCAATTGAGAATAAGATTGTTCTAGTAACTTTCCAGCTATAACCATATTCGAACCCCCATCTGTAACTAGCATTACAAGTTGAGTTGCCGATATACTGAACTTCCCAAGGGAATGTTTTGTAGTTTCAACTATCCTTTCCGCATTTGTGTTCTGTACTATTCTACTACGTAAAAGAAGAGCCAAGGAAATTTAACCGCTTCGTAAGGCACTAACACATTTAAATTACTATTCTTTCTTGCATCCGTTGTTTAATCTACCTACAGCCATATTTTTTGATCTTTTATCTCTAGTTTTATTTGATCCTTAATCGTGCTTTTCATACGAGGAAAATTGTACTTGAATTTGTTGGCAATCTCGACAACTAGTAAGAAACAAAAAACAGAAAAAGGAATTTATCTTTAAAGAACACAAACGGACAAAACTTATATACAGAGCAGAAACAGATTACTTGATAGCACCGAATACTTTAAAAAACTAATTCACATAAACGGTGAGGAAAACAGATACATTCGAGTTACCAATTAACACAGAGAAAAAGTAATTCAAGCAGTTGAAGTTCCTGAAGCAATAAGGAATGATTGCTTTAACGAAATCCAAATAAATGAAATCCTCTTGAAAACCATCCTTCATTGTAGAATTTATAAAGCACTAGATTTGTTTTGATGCTCCGCCTCGCAAAGAAACCGTGGTATCATTTTCGCAATTAATTCGCGAATAGACTTTCAAATTGTCAGCATAAGCAAGTCCAATAGCAGAGATCCCAGGTTGGATCCTTGGGGAACTCTAGATGTCGCCACAAATTTAATCGACTTAAATCCGTTATAATGAGTCGAACATATTCTCTTTTAAACATGACGACAAAAATGCTATTAAATTATTACTGAATTTAAATAAATACATCTGGTACTTAGGCTTCTGCTGTCGTGGTCCATAATATCTGCTTCTGGGCTTTCGGGCTGGAACCGTGTCGCTGGTATAACTGGCGACGTTTCGTACCCACTCGTAAGGAATATTTTCAGGGCTCAACTACTGCTACTGTCTGTCGCACTGAAACTGATATAAGTCGATGGTGGACGGGTTTATATACGGGTAATGGATCATGAGTCAATGGGGAGTTGCGGTTGCGGTTGGGTTAGTTAGAGATGCAAGTTTGCCAGGCGTTGTGTAGGGGATAGCCATCATCACGGTTAGGCTATTGGGGTGCTTAGAGATCTCTATAGATTCGCGGATTTTGCGACTATAGTAATGGTTAGTACGGGATAGGATCTTGGTAGAATTAAATTGGATATGGTGCCCGGTTTCCAGCTTATGCTCGGTAAGTGCAGAACCAGCTACGCGCAGCAACCTAGTATAACGCTCATGCACACGAGTGCCGATAGACCACTTTGTTTCACCAATATATACACTGCCGAACGAGCAAGGAATCTGTACACACCAGGTGACTCTAAAGAAACACGGTCTTTTACGAAAAAAGGGTCAGGTAATTTGGAATGGGGCTTGAAGATGGTTTTGATGTTGTTTTTGAGAAGTACCCTATTGATGCGGTCAGTCACACCTTGCGTATAGGGTAGATGGGCTTTAGAGAAGGAGAGAGATGATGTATGCCGTGTATTGAGTTGTTGGACTCTGATGCCTTGAAATGCATCAAATAAATGTAGTTTCTACAACACAATTCCTTGAACAAATGTGTTAAAAGTACACGTAAAAACGGTATATATCATTTCAAATTGACTGCGGTCCTTAAATCTTATTATGTAGCAGGAAATTTGGAAATGTAGTAATATATAGGGTGTTGCATTTAAAGCAACAAAGTTATGTAACGTACAGAAGAAGTTAAAAAACGTTCTGTAAATTTTAAAATAGTTTTGCGGTGTAGAATCCTTGATCCCAAATAAGTATTACTTGCATCATTTTTGATCAATTGAATAGCTAACGTGTGATGGATCAAATACAGGTAATTGTCTTACCCTGTACAACTAGATTTTGATAACAAATTTAAAATTCAGTGTGGTCACGTACACATTTAAAAGTATGGAAAGGTGAGGAATTGTTTGTGCATCTATTGCTCTAGTTCAAGCCAACGCATAGGTTTCGTTTCGTTTACTTTCTTTTTATATTCTATAAGGAGGCCAAGATTAATTATCAAATTTATTTCTTCAAGAACCTATCCATATAAGTTATTGGAATTGATCTGTAGGGACCTCCTGTGATTCGCCCTTGCCTCGCCTGACCGTCCTTTACAAAGTATTGAATAATGCGACTTTAGCCAGTTTCAAATTATGTCGATTTTTTACATCGGAAAACTTTCGTCGGCACCTTTACCAGAACGGAAGGGATCCTCATCAGTGCCTTCCCGGTAACTTTAAAACGAACAAAACGTTCGTGTTTCACGAATCATTACTCGTTTTGAATTAATATCGGTGTCGCGACGGCGGATTCTGTTCTTCTTTTTTTTCTCGTACCGTCGTTCACTCCTTTTTTCATTCCTTATGCCTCAACCGGCGGTGGCAGAATCGCACGGCTAAATTGGTTTCTATTTCGCTCACGCTCACGTTCGAACTAATGGACCGGACGTGAATAAAATGTCGGAAATAATCGCCGCCCGATTGAACAAGTTAAGTGCCGTTATTAATGTTCACTTGATCCTGTCCTAACACCCTTTTTTCTCATTCTCCCTTGTACACGAGATATGCGATTCCAGTTCTTTCATCTGGCTTAGTGATTTTGCACGACGGAAATTACGTTTTCCTCTTTCTTTCGTTTTTGTTATCTCTGGAATCATCGTTCGAGATCAACAATGAAATAATAAAGGGAGTTTCTTTAAACTTGTAAAATAATAATTAGTAAACGAACAATTGAAATGCAAATATACTTTTATTCAATCCGAAAATTATCAGTTTTCATGGTCAATAATGGGTGGCCAGGGGCACAATTTTGCATGAGTTATTACAAGCTATTGACTCATATTATTATCTCAATTTTAAATAATTTTGCTAAGGTATTTGAGGCAGTGATATACCTCCGTGTTTATCCTCTCGTTAGAAACTACATATCACCTTTCCAGCATGGTTTCATGGTGGGAAGGTCAACTACTACCAATCTGGCCTATTTTACACAATTCACTTCTAGTATCCTTGATGCCCGGGGCCAGGTTGATGTTATTTATACGGATATTTCTAAGGCGTTTGATCGCATGGATCACGCAATTTTGATTGGCAAGCTGAGCTCTTTTGGATTTAGTGATTCACTCATTTCTTTTTTCTATTCATATTTGCATGGCCGACGCCAATATGTTTGTCATGCCGGTTACAAGTCGCACCTGTTCTCGGCCACGTCAGGAGTGCCGCAGGGCTCCAATTTGGGTCCTTTATTGTTTCTGCTTCTCATTAACGATTTGCTTGAGACAGTGGATTGCAATAGGTGTATTTTTGCGGATGACTTAAAAATTCTCAGAGGTGTAGACGATATGGATGGCTGTAACCGCTTGCAGTTGGCGTTGGATGGAATTTCTGATTGGTGCGCGCTGAACAATTTGCAGATGAATGTGGATAAATGCAGTTGTAACAAATACGAGGAGGATTAACTCGGTAATCTATAATTATTCACTTAATGGTCTTTCTCTTGTTACATGCACTGAAATAAAAGACTTGGGTGTTTACTTTGATTCCAGGCTTACCTTTGTTAAGCACATCAATCACATAACCGCGGCGGCTCTGAGGGTGCTGGGTTTCGTGATAATTAATTCTCATTGTTTCAGTATTTCTACGATTAAGCAGCTGTACATGACGTATGTGGGTTCGCGGCTAGAGTATGCATCTTTGATCTGGTATCCTTATTATGAGATTCACAAATTGTCACTTGAAAAAGTTCAGAGAAGGTTTTTAAGGTTTTTGAGCTTTAGGGTGGGAGGTGTGTGTCCTCCGCGAGGAGTCGAGAATTCTTTTCTTCTAAATAAGTTTGGAATGGAGTGCTTGGAAGTCAGACGTCTACTAAACAGTATAAAGTTTGCATTTAACTGGGTTAGAGGAAATATAGATTGTCCTCATTTGCTGTCTCGGCTTAATTTTATGGTACCGCGAGTCTCGGCTAGACATAACCATTGCTTTCATATCGAAACATTTAGTACCAATATTGGTTTCAATTCCCCATTAGCGGTTGCATGTCGGGTCTTCAACGGTTTGTCGGACCATTGCGATATAAATTTTGATTCCTTGGGGCGGATACTGGCTGTCGCTAGGGCGCGTTTGTCTTAATTTTCTTTATTTTCTTAATTATGGGTGTGTGTGTATAACCTATATTTATATTCATTTATATCTTTATTTTCTAAAGCACTGTGAACATTAATTGGTTACTTTTGTTTTATTTGATTATCTGATGATTTGTATTTTTGTATATATATATATATATATATATATATATATATATATATATATATATATATGTGTGTATATATGTGTGTATATATATATATATATATATATATGTATTTTTTTTGTCCTGTTATTGGATTATAACAATCTGTTGGACAATAAAGACTTATTATTATTATTATTATTATTATTATTATTATTATTATTATTATTATTATTATTATTATTATTATAAAAGGTGTTCTAATAAGACATTTCATTTTCAATAGCCCAACATTTTAACAGTTGTTATGACTCAACCTGTAACTACTTGACAGATGACAAGTAAAAACTACACTATTAATAAGAATGCAACGACATACGCTTCAATAACGCATTGAAATGATTAAAATTCACTACAAAAATTGTGAAAATTTTTGAGTTCTCGTAAAGCACCTTCTCGGCCAGCAATTGTGGAACTGGTGGAAAAATTTGAGCTGTTGGGACAAGTTAGTGATGTGAAGAATCGAGCTCGTCCATGTCGCCCAAAAACAACTGAGAATATTGCTGTCGTAGCCCATAGTGTTGAGACAAACCTAGGTTTGTCCATTTCTCATCGATCTTTGGAATTGGGGATTCCACAAACGACATTACACCGTATTTTGCATAAAGACTTAGATTGTAATGCTTCTAAAGTTCAGTTAACACAGGAACTCACGCCTACCGACCATCAACAACGTCGTGTCTTTGCTGATTGGGTCGTTGAAATGCATAAAACTGATCCAGAATTTCATTGCAAAATCATTTTGAGTGATGAGGCCCATTTTCACCTACGAAAATCCAAGTATTATCGTGAAAAGTCTTTCCATCCTCAACGTGTTACTATTTGTTGCGGTTTCTGGTCTGGCGGGGTCATTGGACCTTCCTTTTTCGAAAATCAGGCTGGAGCAACTGTTACGGTGAATGGATTGCGCGATCGAACGATGATTAATGATATCGTATGGCCAGAATTGGAAGATATTCATGTGAACCACGTTCATTTTCAACAAGGCGGCGCTACGTGCCACACAAGTAACAATACCATCGCTTTTTTCCGTGAAAAGTTTCCTGACTGTGTGATTTCTCGAAGAGGTGATCACAATTGGTCTTTCTTCGCTTCAAAGCCTCCATTCAGAGCTTTGACGCTTGGTCTTTAGATTACATTGAAAACACCACGTCTCATCGCCAGTTACAATAGAATACTTGAATTTTTAGTTTTTGAGTCTTTAATCACTTCGGTTAGCTTGTGTGGTACAAACCTTGCACAAATCTTTCGCAGTCCCAAAAGCTGTGTCAAAATACGATGAATTGAATCTTTGGAAATATTTAATTCCATGCCCCCGCATTGAAATGAAGATTTCTTCTCATTTCTGATAAATACACGCACAAGTTCGCTGTTATTTTCCTTAACCATAGATTTCTTTGCACCAGGATATCCGTCAAATCGTTTATACTACTCATACACACTCGTACGTTACAAATACGCATCACCATATACTTGTTTTATCAAATAAAACGTTTCAGTAAACGATTTACCGTGTTTAAAACAGAAATTGATATTTGCCCTTTGTTCAAAATTCATTTTTCGACCAATGTCGACCCACTGTTATTTTACGCGCAATTTCTCTGCTTCTTATGACGCAAATGTCATGATATTTTGATATAACATTGGTTAAAGATCTACCTTACCGACGCATTTTTTTTTAATAGATGGCGATACTAGGAATTACTATTTTAAAAAAGTTGCGTTTGCTCTGTGACAGACTGTGTATGTAAATTGAATTATTTGAAATTCACGTGTTATCGTCAAATGCAATATTTAAAAAAAATGTAATAATATTTATTTATAAGCCTCATGCTGACTCGCTAAATATTATGTGTAAAGGAAGTATAATATTTATCTTATGTATATATAATTTTCACGTGGTCTCGCTAATGTACTGGTCTTTATGTATGATATTTGTTATGTGATTGCTATTTTTTTTCGATTATTATAAAATTGAAATAATATTTACTTTATTTGTATGTATATACATGTGTATATATATATGTATATATATATATATATATATATATCAGTCGAACTGAAAAGTCCCCGGTCTACCATAGTAAAACACAGTTTTTTGGCAAAATTCGATTTTATTATTCAACATAGTTGCCTTCGAGGGCGATACACCGACTATAGCATTCTTCCAACTTTTCGATACCATTTTTGTAGTACGAATTGTCTTTAGCCTCAGTTTCGGTGATCACCTCCTCATCCCTGCTAAATTTCTTCCCGGCGAGCATTCTCTTGAGGTCTGCAAACAGAAAATAGTCGCTGGGGGCCACATCTGGAGAGTACGGTGGATGGGGAAGTAATTCGAAACCCAATTCACTTAATTTGGCCATTGTTTTCATTGATTTGTGACACGGTGCATTGTCTTTGCGAAACGGCACTTTCTTCTTCTTCATATGGGGCCGTTTTTTTGCGATTTCGTTCTTCAAACGATCCAATAATGCTGTATAATAGTCGCTGTTGATGGACTGGCCCTTTTTAAGATAATCTATGAAAATTATTCCATGAGCATCCCAAAAAACTGACGCCATAACTTTTTCAGCTGACTGTTGCGTCTTTCCACGCTTTGGAGCCGGTTCATCGCGTGCAGTCCACTCGGCTGACTGTCGATTGGACTCTGGAGTGTAGTGATGAATCCACGTTTCATTCATTGTCACATATCGACGCAAAAACTCGGTTTTATTACGATTTAACAGCTTCAAACACAGCTCAGAATCATCAACTCGTTGTTGTTTTTGATCGAATGTGAGCTCGCGCGGCATCCATTTTGCACAGAGCTTCCGCATGCCCAAATATTCATGCGCGATGTGTCCAACACGTTCCTTTGATATCTTTAGGATGTCAGCTATCTCGATCAACTTTACTTTACGGTCATTTAAAATGATTTTGCGAACTTTTTTGATGTTTTCGTCGGTGACAGCCTCTTTTGGTCGTCCACTGCGTTCGCCGTCTTCGGTGCTCGTTTCACCACGTTTAAACTTAGCATACCAATCAATTATGGTTGATTTTCCTGGCGCAGAGTCGGTAAACTCCTCATCAAGCCATGTTTTTGCTTCAACGGTATTTTTTCCCTTCAAAAAGCAGTACTTTATCAGCACACGAAATTCTTTTTTTTCCCATTTTTTTAAATAACAAAAGTAGCTTCACTCTTAACGCAATATCTCAGTAACTGATGGTCGGATTGTTGTCAAATTTTGACACGTTTCGTTTGAAGGTTAGTACTATCTAAAAAAACATGGATTTAATAATAGTAACGCCATCTATGTGTCAGACCGGAGACTTTTCAGCCGACCTGGTATAATAATAATAATAATAATAATAATAATAACGTTTATTGCCTAACAGGTAGAACCCACTTACAGGACAAAATAGATTACGTACATAAACTATCATACAAAATAAGAATAATAAAAAAAAAAGAAAAGGTACATAGATATACTTATACATATAAGTTACATAACAGTTCCATTGAAAATGTCACTGTAAATAACGTTGGCGTTCCTAGACATATGAACTAATGGAGTCCTCCACCGTAGATTGGTTCTTGGGGTACCATAAGTGAAAGTAGGCACACAGCGGGACGACGCACGAGGAACACAAAAACTCACACTGGCTAGTAGATCTGAACAATCAATCTCATTATTGATTAGTTTGAAGAGAAATCGCGCACTATGGACAGATCTACGATGCGACAAAGTTAGCACATCATGTTGCTGCAACAGTGCTGAGTATTCCACACCCCAATCCGGATACATACCACTAGATTTGAAACTGAGGAATCGCAAAAAGCGCCCCTGTATACGTTCCACAAAATACTTCTGGATGTTGTAGTATGGATACCAGACCACCGATGCATACTCCAGCTTAGGTACCACTAAAGCGAAGTACAAAGTCTTGATTAACATTGTACAATTAAAATGTTTGGACGCTCTCATAATAAAACCCAGCACAGCAGAAGCAGACAGGCAAATATTCTCGATATGTGGGTTGAATCTCAAACAGCCATCAAATGTGATTCCAAGATCTTTAATTTTGTTACAACCTACGAGCATATGACCATCAATGAGATACGAAGAAGCGAAAGGCGCAATTTTACGAGTGAAAGATACAAAGCAGCACTTATTAACATTCAACACTAGCTTGTTATCCTTCAACCATCGAACAAGGAAATCGATACTTTTTTGCAAGTAAACAACATCGTCAATACTAGATATCTCAAAGAACAATTTTACATCATCAGTATATCCCAATGCAGGGCAACGCAAACCCACGAGTAGATCATTAATATATATATATATATATATATATATATATATATATATATATATATATATATATATATATATATATATCTTTTAATATCTTATTTTTTTACTCCTTCTTAAGGGTTTGAATCGTGCACCACTATAACATTTACTAAATCCAATTTATAACAAATCACAAATAAATATTATATGTTTCATCTCTATTTTCGAACTACATTCTTCAATGCACTACATTAACTTTCTTCAATATCGTTTTATAACTATTATCAAAACCATTTAATATTATTATTATTTTTTTATTATTTTCCTATTCAAAAGAATAAAAATTATTTTTGATACTTTGGATCTTTTGTATTTTTACAAACTGTTATATTAAAAGTACTGAATTTGTGGAAATACGTAAAAGATTTTCAATGTTTAAAGGAAATACATGTAATGTATATCAGAATAAATTGAAACCTTATATAATTAACAATTAACACAAATCTTATTTTACTACTAAACTTTAATAATAAAAGAAAAAAATTTCTCACTTAAAAATGTACACTTCAACGACTAACTCTTTCTTAACACTTTAAAAATTCCAAACCGATTGTATGTAACTTCAACTAATGTTCAATATTCCATCTTCAATTAACCTCTTCCTTGA
This sequence comes from Dermolepida albohirtum, assembly GCA_031893035.1. Lineage (NCBI taxonomy): Eukaryota > Metazoa > Arthropoda > Insecta > Coleoptera > Scarabaeidae > Dermolepida > Dermolepida albohirtum. The sequence continues at coordinate 191,210 of JAVIWB010002065.1, forward strand.
CCTGCTTTATTCTTTTAATTCTCGTTCTCAGAATAATTTTTCCATATTTTCTACTCCAAAGAATATAATATATTGTTGTCAAACATTTAAATAAACAATTATTAACTAGTATCTAAACAAACAAATAAACTATGTCATATTACATTAACTCTGTTCAATTTATTTCAAATTTAAATTGCTATTCAATATTATCCTCACATCTCATATTTTTAAGATCAATTATGTCAATAAAAACTATAATTGAGCTAATGTAGGCTTTTAAAAAATTATGAAATACTAAATAACAACTGTATACGTATTTCGACTACTAAGTTGTCATCATCAGCAGATAATTTATCTTAGTGCAGGCCTTTAAAAAATATGAAATCCTAAATAACAAAATTTTCAATGACTCGAATATAGGTAATTTTGATGGAGTCTGTGGTTGATTAACTTAATCACCTAATATTGATATATAACCCCTTTCCACATTAATTTTCGTATTCTGTGTACGTATTTCGACAACTAAATTGTCATCATCAGCAGATAATTTATCTTAGTACAGGCCTTTAAGAAAGTATTAAATCCTAAATAACAAAATTTTCTATGACTCGAATGTAGGTAATTTAGATGGAGCCTGTGGTTGATTAACTTAGTCACTAAACGTTTATATAAAACCCCTAATCACATCAATGTTCCTATTCTGTATACGTCTGCGTCAGTAGATAATTTATCTGCTGACGATAAGAGCTTCGTTGTAGAAATATGTACAGAGAATTCGAAAATTAATGTGGAAAAGGTTTATATAACGACCTTCAGTGATTAAGGCTCGAATATAATTATAAACTCATCTTTAACATTAAAAAAATCCATGTATCTCTTCAAGCTGATTGATCATGTTTCCTATAGGGTTCGTTTTCATAATTTTTCACCCTTTCTGTTCCTAATATGGTGTCCTAACCTAGTCACGCATCTATGACTTGTATATATATATGTGTGTGCGTTCTATCATTTTAACGTCACAAGTTTTAAAAGTGTATATGCTTTTCAACACAGTTTTTATATTCACTTGAATTTCTTTCTGATATTCACTCAATTACAGTTTTAAATTCTTAATTACTTTTATTCATTTATGTATGGTAAGTAATAAGTACGTCTATTTGACTTTTGTCAATGTCATTTACAACTTTTCCTTTTTATCAACAATTAAAACTTGTTTTTTCTTATTCAACTCTTTAGCATGGTTATTTAACATATTAATAAATAATATTTGTCCTGTATTTGCATCATAATAATATACATATATACATATATATAGGAAACAAAAATATTATGTCTGACTATGGTTTTATTCGTCTGTGATAAATGAAATACAAATTTTTTCAGTCACTTGATATTTCGCTAATTTTTATTACCTTCATCAGAAGTGTAGCTACAAAACATTACAACAAAACAATCCGAAAACTTCACACAAATATCAATCAGCGCTGGCTAAAATTACCTTTTGTTGACATATGTAATTTAATTGTGATAGACGAACACATTTAAATTGTTAGTAAAACAAAAATCACTTTGAAGTTCTGAAATTTCAATCAAATAAAAGCATATATATATACGAGGTGTGTGTTTTAAGTAAAGGTCGTTTGAAAATAAAAACCAAGCAAAAGACAATTTTCGGAAATCAAATTTATTTTCAGATTCTACATACGCTTTTCTATTTTTCAACATAGTTGCCAAGTTTGTTTAAACACTTATCAAACTTTACAACTAGATTTTGAATACCTTCTTCATACAAATTTTCTGCCTACTCCGATAACCAAGAGGTCACGACGGTTTTCTCGTCTTCGTCATCATCGTAGTGGTTGCTGTCGAGATGATATTCGAGATAGTTGAAAAGATGGAAATCGCTCGGCGCAAGGTCAGGGCTGTAGGGAGGGTGGTCCAAAACTTCCCAACCAAAAGAATCCAATAAAGCTCAGATCTGAGCTGTGGTGTGACGCCTTGCATTGTCATGGAGCAGCAAAATTTCCTATCCGCATACCGCCTGTTTAGTTTTGAATCGCTCTGTGTAGCTTTCCCATGGTTTGGCTGTAGGCTACCGCATTTATGAAGTCGACCAAAACACGGATGCTATGATCTTTCGCTGGCACCGGATATGTTTGGCGTTGATCCTTCCAGGAGAGTGTATGCGTCTCCACTCCATGCTCTGTTGCTTCGATTCGTGCGTGATATGTGAAACCCACGTTTCGAGTCCCCTTACGATACGACTCAACATGGCGTCACCTTCTTCATTACAATGAGTCAAATAATTCAGCGAACACTCAAATCTTTTGTTTTTGTGGTCCTTTGTTAGGAGTTTAGGGACCCGACGGGAGCACAGTTTCTTAAACTTTAACTTTTTAGAAACAATCGTGTACAGCGCTGACATCGGCACTTCAGGAAGGTCGTTTGAAAGAGTGCTTATGGTGAAGCGTCTGTTCTGAAGCATTTTCGCTTCAACTAAAGTCACCATATCGTCTGTGATCACAGATGGGCAACCGGAACGGGACTCATCGTAGACATTGTCGCGACCAGCTTCGAAGTCTCTGATCCACTTGCGCACTTTGCCTTCACTCATGGCAGATATGTCTCTTGCCTACAGTAAACGTATCACTGACCGTAGCTCGCACGGAGCGGGTAATTCGATAACCTTGAACATTTTAAAGACACACAGCTGTAACTGAGCACAGTTGTTCCCAAGGAATGCCGGGACACGACGCAATTACTTGTTGAGGCGCGCGCACCTTCTATTAGTGTATACGACAAAGTGGCTCCTACTTAAAAAGTAATATAAAAATACAATAAAATATACATATGTAAAAGCAGGATGATACGTCCAAATATAAATTATTCGAGCAGACACATAAAAATTGCAAAGTGTAACAACACGACACTGCGTTTAAGTTGCAAACTTAATGTTTATTGATTTCTTTTCATTTTTTAAAAAGTTATTTTAAAGTTATGTAAAACGAATACAGTGTGCGTTTTGGCTTTCGACGGTACAGATCGTGTACGGATTTGTTTCATGCGAATATTTGCCGTAGTTTCCAGATGAAACACTGTTTAATTATCTGCTCACAATGATGATGATGCATAGTTGTCGAAATGCGTATGTAGAATACTAATATTAATGTAGAAAGGGGTTATATATCAACCTTAAGTGATTAAATTATTTTTATTCATTTAGATTTAGTTTCATTTTTTGTTCTTCTATATTGTGTTTTTAAATTTTTTTTTTATCTGTAATTGGTTATCTGTTGGACAAATAAAGATCATTACTATTACAATATCCCCTTACTACCCATCAAGGCCGCCAGTATTTTCCAATCCAGTCGTACAAAACTCTTCTTTTCGAGTGATAAGAAATACTCTTTTTGTTAAAACAGAACCAACGCAACAATTGCGACTAAATTCGTTTGAGGTTCGCAGAAAAGACAAGAGTACAAAGCAAGTTATTTAGCATTCGCGTACTCACATCTTGATTCGATATTGTATTCAAAGCGTTTCAGCCAAAATCGTTCGTCTTAAAATTTATCTTGGAACAAAACAACTTACTCCGCCCCCCCCCCCCGAGATATTCTGATCTTCACGTCTGAATATCGACATCAAAGGGGTTAGAATTTATGTACGCGAATTTAATCCGTACATAGGGTATCGTTGCCTTTTCTTTGATTTGTGAAGGCGACACATACCTTTAGTGTTTTGAAAATAAATTCGTCGAAAATGCGAATGGTGTTTAAATTCCCTTCGCATGTTTCTGTATTTATTGAGTGTTCACGAAAACGATTTTGTAAGCGGATGTTAAATTTCGAGAAATATTTATTTACAATTTTGAATAAAGGTACGAATTTCAACATTATGACTGTTTATTTTCCCATTTTTTAGATATATTTTTTAAAATTATTGTACATTAATCGAAAAAAGTAAATAAAATCCCTTACTTGTGGTAAGGGGTTTTATTTACCTATTAAATTTATAACTGAATCACTTAAAGTTGACATACGTGGGCAAGGTGAAAAGTTCTCGGCTTGACAATGAAAGACTGCGATTTAAATTTAAAAAATGATTTTATTTTTCTACATAATCTCCCTTGAGTTCAACACACTTGGTCCAACGTTTTTCTAACATCAATATTCCTTCCCGGAAGTGAGAATCTGGAAAGCTGTCAAAATATTTTTCTACGGTCCTTTCAACTTCTTTGTTGGATGTGAATCGCTTTCCAGAAACAAATTTTTTCAAATTTGGGAATAGATGGAAGTCTGAGGGTGCCAAATCAGGAGAATAGGGAGGATGGCCGAGCAAATCGTATCGCAAATTCCGCAATTTTCTCATCGCCAACGCACCTTTGTGTGCGGATGCGTAGTCCTGAGGAAAAATTATTTTTGTCTTCTTCAAACCAGGCCTCTTCTCGCGAATTTTGGCATCCAGTTGGTCAAGAAGGTTAGAGTAATATGCGCCTGTAATTGTTCTGCCTTTTTCAAGGTAATCAACTAACAAGATTCCTTTTACATCCCAAAACACGCTGGCCATAACTTTTCCGGCAGATGCGATCTACTTCGATTTCTTTGGCGCTGAACCACCGGCTTCCACCCACTGCTTCGACTGCTGTTTCGTTTCTGGCGTGTAGTGGTGGACCCATGTCTCATCCATGGTGACAAATCGCCGCACAAAATCGGTCGGATTCTTGTTAAATCGGTCCAAAGAATGCTCCGAAAATCGTTTTCGCATTTGCTTTTGATCGACATTCAGTAAATGCGGCACCCATCTTGCGCAGAGCTCTTTCATCCCTAATTCTTTGTGCAAAATATTTCGCACCCTTTCTTCCGATATCCTCACAGCCTCAGCTATCTCAATCACTTTCACTTGCCTATCGTCCAACACAATATCATGTACTTTTTCGATGATTTCTGGTGCGGTTGCGGTTTTTGGCCGTCCTTCACATGGGTCATGTTCGAGGGACGTACGATCACGTTTAAATTCAGCTGCCCACTTTTTAACGGTTGTCATCGAAGGAGCAGAGCCCTGTACACTTTTGTCAACTTCGGATGTGTATAGGGATTAAACCATCCAAAACAAAGAATTTTATAACAGCACGATATTCAAGTTTATCCATTTAAAAGAATAATACGCACGACGGCTACTACAAAAATTCTTGCAAACAAACTACTTGAGAGAACAAGTTGAAAGTTTTCAAATGAACTAAAGACACATGCAGCCACGCAGGAGACATAAATTTCTGTTAATTGTAACGCCATCTTTGTGTCAAGCCGAGAACTTTTCACCTTGGCCACGTATAATCTCTTTCCACATTAATTTTCGTATTCTGCATACGTATTTCAATAACTAAGTTATCATCATCAGCAGATAATTAATCACAGTTTCGCACCTGAATCCGACCAAACACACGAAATTGAATTGTCGAAAACACACAAGAACGGGCATATCGGCAAATTGTTTTTTCAAGACAGGCCGTTCTTTTGTTATTAATACGAGAATGATGTTTCTGGAGGTGGAACTCTATTAATGGCACCGTCTTTTGAGAAATGCGTAGAATTATGTAGGATTGTTTTAATAGCATGAACCGAATTCATGGCGTAGTGTTTGGGTTTCCAAGTGTCATCATTAAATTACTCACTGATAATTTAAAATAGGCGGTTACTAAGCTTTGAATGGCTGTCAAATAGGTGCTGCAGTTGTATCAACTCTATTCAGGCAAGCTATGGTTTTATTAACCAACTTACTCTGTGTGGGTTCGTATTGTTTGTTGTTCGTTAGCAAAAACACAGTTTGCCTGTTGAGATGTGATATTGATAGGTGTAAACAGGAGCTTAGTTGTCGGTTTTTTTTTTAAATTAAGTTTTTAAGATTAATATCAAAACGTCAATTAATCAATTTTAGAAAGAAATTTGAATTTATTTGTATTATATACGTATAATAAATACGAGGGCGCGTTTATATATTCGCGGAATGAGCGGATTGTAGAGGGGTGAGTAGGCGCATTAGGGGCGTGGCCTGTGCAGCGACTCATGATTAGTATAAATACGAAGTTTCATTGTTATTAGACAGTTAGTCTTTGAGCTATCGTCAACCAAGTAACATAATCAGGAGTGAAAAGTGAAATATGGAAAAAATCGAATATCGTGCCGTTATAAAGTTCCTTACCAGGCAAGGAAAATCAGTCGCGACCATAATGAATGAGATGTCATTGGTTTACGGCGACTCTTGTCCAGGAAAAACCATGGTGTACAAGTGGCATAGTTTATTTAAACAAGGAAGGGAATCCCTTGAAGACGACCCGAGGCCGGGCAGGAGCATTGAGGTGACCACACCAGCACTTATCCAAAAAGTTGAACAAATTGTACACTAAGATACTCGACTAAAGAAGAAACAACTCGCAGAAATGGTTGGAGTATCCGATACAACAATTTTTAAAATCCTACACGATCATCTCGGCATGTCTAAGGTCAGCGCAAGATGGGTGCCGAGAATGCTCACGCCGCCGCAAAAACAACAGCGCGTAGAGTGTTCGCGTGCATTTTTGGACCTCTGTAATGAAGACAAGGATGTTGTATTGAGTGGAATTGTTACTGGAGACGAAACTTGGGTTCATCATTATGAACCTGAGTCCAAACAAGACTCCATGCAGTGACATAAAAAGGGCACAGCACCTCCCAAGAAATTTAAAGTGTCACAATCAGCTGGGAAACTCATGGCAACGGTATTTTGGGACTCGGAAGGAATATTGTTGATTGATTATAAAGATAAAGGTGTTTCTATAACCGGAGAATATTACGCTTCAATATTAGAGCGACTAAAAGAAGCCATTAAAGAGAAAAGACGGGGAAAATTGAGAAAAAGGTGTTCTGCTTTTGCACGACAACGCGCCCGTCCACAAGAGCCGCGTTGCGTTAGCTGCCCTGCATAAGGTGGGCTTCGAAATTGTGAATCATCCACCCTACAGCCCAGACCTGGCCCCGAGCGATTATTACCTGTTTCCGAAAATGAAAAAAGAGCTGCAGGGTAAAAAATTTACTGCCGATGATGAAGTCAAGGAGGCAGTTTCGGCGTATTTTGCAGATAAAGAGAAATCATTTTTTTATGAGGGTATAAATAAATTAATTGAAAGATGTGAAAAATGTATCCGTCTTGCAGGTGAATGTATTGAAAAAGAAAAATAATTTGGTTTTTTTATTTCCACCCCTTGTCTCCCATTCCGCGAATATAAAAACACTCCCTCGTATGTCAACGGGCAAATTTACCATTAAATAGTTTTTTATTTAAACCTACATTTTAAAGATTTATTTTTATTAATGCCTTCAAAAAGGATTAAAGAGTGAATGTAATTTTCATAATAGATTATAATCGGTGATTATTAAATGCAGCGAAATGAAAGGTTAAGTGGTGGGTTAACGACATTTTTCTGTATTTTCGCTACGTTTGCAAGGATACCTGCATAATTGCACACCTGTCCATGCATTTACATATATACATACATACATAAGTACCTACAGAACGCATCGCAGTTTCTTATGAATTGTTTTGCCAAGTAGTGCTATTAGATTTAATTATGTTTTTGGAGATAATACTTTTCTTTATACTTAGCATTTGCTATATCGTATCGTATAAGTGGAGAAAGAATGATTATTCGGATATAGAAAATTTACCAGGGCCAACGAGAATACCTATTATTGGAACACTATATATATTTTTGGGCGTTCGTAGAGAAGGTATTTACATTAATATTATATTTCCGAAACTATAAAAGTTTTTATGATGTGTATTATTTTTTTTAAATCACTAAAGGTTGATATATAACCCCTATCCACATTAATTTTCGTATTCGGTACACGTACTTCGACAACAAAGTTGCCATCTTCAGCAAATAATTAAACAGTGTCGCGTCTGGAAAACTACGGCAAAAAAACCCACATGAAATAAATTCCGTGCATGATCTGTACCGTCCAAATTCAAAACGCACACTGCATATTCGTTTTACATAATTTTAAAGAAAATCGTATTGTAGTCTTAAACTTTCCTAAAATAAAAACTATTAAACTTGTCTCTGTTTACAACACCCTCCCTTGTCTATCGTACAAGTGGTTAAAGAGAGATGAGTTATGGGTAGGCCCCAAGTTAGTGTTCAAAACATAGCCTTTATTCTTCAAAATGTACATGCTTTCATACGTATCTAATTCGCGATAGTTACACACGTACTTTATCAAATGCAAATAATCCACTGTTACACAATATTTATTTTTCAACACATGTTTTGCTAGACCGGATTTTTCTGGCCTATTGAATTTTATATGCGCAATATGTTTTTTATACCGGGTTTCTGTCAATCATTTTGTTTGGCCGATGTATTGTTTAGTGCAATTTAGACATTTAAATCCGTAAATTCCCGACTTTTTGTTGTCCTCGACTTTGTCTTTTGCATTTCCTATATTACGACCAAATCGATTTGGCAAGCACGATCGTTTTAAAAGATACACTCCGAAAAAAAAATTTGGGGCACTTACGAGGGAGCGTTTTTATATTCGCGGAATGGGGGACAAGGGGTGGAAATAAAAAAGCCAAATTATTTTTCTTTTTCAATATATTCACCTGCAAGACGGATACATTTTTCACATCTTTCAATTAATTTATTTATACCCTCATAAAAAAATATTTCTCTTTATCTGCAAAATACGCCGAAACTGCCTCCTTGACTTCATCATCGGCAGTAAATTTTTTACCCCGCAGCTCTTTTTTCATTTTCGGAAACAGGTAATAATCACTCAGGGCCAGGTCTGGGCTGTAGGGTGGGTGATTCACAATTTCGAAGCCCACCTTATGCAGGGCAGCTAACGCAACGCGGCTCTTGTGGACGGGCGCGTTGTCGTGCAAAAGCAGAACACCTTTTGTCAATTTTCCCCGTCTTTTCTCTTTAATGGCTTCTTTTAATCGCTCTAATATTGAAGCGTAATATTCTCCGGTTATAGAAACACCTTTATCTTTATAATCAATCAACAATATTCCTTCCGAGTCCCAAAATACCGTTGCCATGAGTTTCCCAGCTGATTGTGACACTTTAAATTTCTTGGGAGGTGCTGTGCCCTTTTTATGCCACTGCATGGTGTCTTGTTTGGACTCAGGTACATAATGATGAACCCAAGTTTCGTCTCCAGTAACAATTCCACTCAATACACCATCCTTGTCTTCATTACAGAGGTCCAAAAATGCACGCGAACACTCTACGCGCTGTTGTTTTTGCGGCGGCGTGAGCATTCTCGGCACCCATCTTGCGCTGACCTTAGACATACCGAGATGATCGTGTAGGATTTTAAAAATTGTTGTATCGGATACTCCAACCATTTCTGCGAGTTGTTTCTTCTTTAGTCGAGCATCTTCGAGTACAATTTGTTCAACTTTTTGGATAAGTGCTGGCGTGGTCACCTCAATGCTCCTGCCCGGCCTCGGGTCGTCTTCAAGGGATTCCCTTCCTTGTTTAAATAAACTATGCCACTTGTACACCATGGGTTTTCCTGGACAAGAGTCGCCGTAAACCAATGACATCTCATTCATTATGGTCGCGACTGATTTTCCTTGCCTGGTAAGGAACTTTATAAAGGCACGATATTCGATTTTTTCCATATTTGACTTTTCACTCCTGATTATGTTACTTGGTTGACGATAGCTCAAAGACTAACTGTCTAATAACAATGAAACTTCGTATTTATACTAATCATGAGTCGCTGCATAGGCCACGCCCCCAATGCGCCTACTCACCCTTCTACAACCCGCTCATTCCGCGAATATAAAAACGCTCCCTCGTAATTCAAAAGTCTGACACGTAAATGTGAGGTTATGACTGCAGCCTATTAGATTATACAACAAACTAACCTATAAACTCAAACAACAAATAGATCAAAGTAGATATGATATTGTACTTGACTGTACTTCAGCGGAATATACAGGTTAAGGATGTGAGAGGTAAAGAATTTCGCATATTAGTTCACATTTTCTTCGCCTTCCAAATAAAGTTAGTCGCACAATAAAAGTGATTTGATGGAGTTAGTGGACCGAATTGTAACTAGAAAACCACGCACTTTAAAAAGACTATTCAAATTTCTCGTCAAAGGGTGAAATGCTAAACATAAATTGCTTGTCTTGATTGCTCTGAGGTGACAGACACATGATATCTCGAATTGTCTTTCTTATGTTAGCCTTTATAATTAAACCAATGCTTGTTTCCGAACCAAAACTATTGTATCTCGCGATATTTTTAATAAAGTTCAACTCTTTTTCGTATGTTACTTTTGTTAGTGGGAAACTAAGTAAACGATTGATAAGAAAAATAAAAGACGCCATCTTTTGTTGCATGCTACGATTAGAGTCCGCCATGATGAAGATTATTCCTAATTACTGGGGTGTCCAAAAAAGGCAAAGTGTCGTTGATTTCTTTTTTTACTGTAAATCGTCGAGAATTTTGAATTTAATTGCTTGACAAAATTGTCAAAGTTATATTCCAAATTCTTGGAAAATTTTAGCCTTATGTTTAATTACGGGTTCAAAATTACTCATGAATAAGTCCGCTATAAATGGAGGAAGATAATTGCCCATTGCAGTTCCCTGTTTTTGTTCATAGAACTGACCTTCGAATTGAAAACAGTTTTGGGACATGCAAAGCGTTGTTAATCGCACACATTCCTTTATTTTTTCTGGTTCAATCTTAGTTTTATAAAGAAATTTTTTAAACGCAGACAGGTATTTTAGGATACAGACGATACAGATCGTGTACGGAATTTGTTTCGTGTGGGGTTTTTTTGCCGTAGTTTTCCAGGTGCGACACTGTTTAATTATCTCATGATTATGACAACTTAGTTGTCGAAATACGTATACAGAATACGAAAATTAATGTGGAAAGGTGTTACATATCAACCTGCAGTGATTAAGTTAATCAACCACAGGCTCCATCAAAATTACTTTACTGACACTTAAAACAATTTAAAATTGAGTTTGATATTCCAACGTTAACTTTTTTTAATTACAAATTCCTAATTATTCTAGCACAGTAAAGTCTCGATAATTCGCAGCCATATAATTCATAAACCTCGCTTATTACAGTAAAACCTGTGTTAACGGCCACCTGACTAAAGCGGCCACCTGAGTTTCAAAGTTCCCCGAATCGACTATAAGGAAATTCCCATACACAAATACGCGTTAATTACGGCCACCTTTGTAAAACGGCCGCGGCCAAATAACCCAAACTTTTACGGCCTATTTTCATAGAAATTTACCTGTCAATGTCGGCCGGACTATTTATGACATGTATATCTTTATTGACGGAAATACCTAATACAAATTGTCGGGGTTTCCCGGGGTTTCCTATTACCTGGTAGTAATTCACCCTTTTCGATTTAAACTTTATTATTCTAAAGGAAACAATCCAGTTTAAAGTTGTCTCCGTATTCGAAAGGTTCTTAATTAAGTATGTCGCAAAAAAGAAAACGTTTGTCGCTAAAAGACAAAATAAATATAATCGCGGAAAGTGAAAAGTATGCGTTAAGTTCGCGAAAGTTGGCCGAAAAATATGGGGTTGGAAAAACACAAATTAACGATATTATGAAAAATAAAGGTGAATTAAAAAAGATAGTCGAGGAAGGTGTTAATATGGAGCTAAAACGAAAATTTCCGAAGTCGGAAGGATTGGCAGTGGATCAAGTCGTCTACAATTGGTTTTGAAAAGCCAGAAATAAAGCGTTTCCAATATCTGGGCCGCTACTTAAACAAAAAGCACTGAAGACAGCAAGCAGTTTAAAGATGGAAAATTTCGCAGCATCTAATGGATGGTTGGAAAGTTTCTGTCGGCGACACAGTATAACTTTTAAATCAATTTGTGGTGATTCCGCAGAGGTTAATTTGGACGATATAAAAGACTGGAAAACCAAGTTACCGTTGATTTTAATAAATTATTCTCCTCGAGATGTGTTTAATGCCGACAGGTCTTTATTACCGCGCTGTGCCAAATAACACATTTGCATTAAAAAGTGAGAATTGTGCAGGGAAGAAGGCAGCAAAACAACGTTTGACTGTTTTACTATGTGCAAATATGGAAGGTGAGAAGGAAGATCCATTAATAATTGGAAAAAGTAAAAATCCTCGCTGTTTTAAGGGTAGTCATGTGGACAAATTACCCTTAGAATGGGTTTCTAACAAAAAGGCATGGATGACAACGGAAATTATGACAAGATGGCTGCATAAATTTGACAATAAAATGAAAAAACAAAATAGAAAAGTGCTTCTTTTCTTGGATAATGCCACTTCACATTCTAAAGTTCCATTAGAAAATGTTAAACTAGTCTTCCTGCCGCCAAACACCACTTCGTATTGTCAGCCCTTGGATCAAGGAATAATTCAGAATTTCAAATTGATTTACCGAAATTTTTTGATTAAAAAGCTTCTAACGTTTATTGACAATGAATGTGATTTTGAAATTTTTGAAAAAAACATAAATTTAGCCAATGCACTTGTATGAATTACAGCTGCTTGGAAAAAGGTATCTCCTGCTACAGTTAAAAAATGTTTTTCCAAGGCCGGATTCTCTGACGTTATCCAGGAGGACACAATGTTTGATGAAGAAGACGAAATACCCCTTGCCCAGCTATATCCTGCAGTTCGTAACGAATTTTTGATGGATTTAGATGAATATGCTCCTATTGATCGTCATGTGCCTACAGAGAGCCCTAACTTCAGTATTCCAGAAATTGTTGAAGATTTGTGCAATAATGATGAAGAACATAACTCTGATAATAGTGACCTGGACGAATGTGAAACTCCAAAATCTAGTTTATCTAGTATAGTATGAGTGAAGTGTGTGCAAAATTAAGAGACATACAAAATTATTTATTGTGCAATAACAATGGTGACATTTATATGGATGTTTCTAAAATTTTACTTACATGTGAAGCTGCAGTTTTTAAATCGAAGCTAAAAAATGTGAAGCAAACAAATATTGAAACATACTTTAAAAAATCCTAATAAATTGTGTTTTTTCGTATGAATATATTGTAATAATATGTACATATAAATAATTTATTAGATGTCATATTATCTATAATATGTAAATACATTAAAATTTTAGTTTTTCTTACACATATTTGTATTTATATACTATTTACTTTAATTAATAAAATAAAGAAAGCAAATCCTAAAATTAATTATGTATTTTATTTGTGAGACGAAAAAAACCTGTCAATTACGGACACCTTTATATAACGGCCAATATATTTTGCTTTTTGGGTGGCCGTTATTGACAGGTTTTACTGTAGTAACATATTGGGGGTCCCTAGGAATGAAAGTTAAAGAAATTGTAAAAAAAAAGTGAATGTGTGTCCTCTCAGTTATTAGTAATTGATGTACTTTATTTCCCCTTTGTTAACATTAAGTACTGATTAATTATGTAGACTTGTCAACTTTAACAATGAAATAATTCTTTAGACTTGCTTACCGTCTTTCATAAGTACTTCGACAAATATGGTAATTTTGGCCGTACTTGGAATGGGTCGCAGTTAGAAATACATATTTGTAAACCAGAACATGCAGAGGTAAAGTATCTTTAATGAGCAATACATACTTTTGTGGCTTGTAATAGATATTAATTTTGTATATTAGCTATTCAAACTTAAACCATGCATTTCTTATTAACATCCATTTCAAATATTTAAATTACGTTGGACGTGTAATTAGTGAGTGGAATTTCACAGCCATTAATAGCTCAATGGTGAAAATGGGTACAACTGGAGTTCGATTCCTCACCGAAAGGGCAGAATTTTATTCATATTTCACACACGTGTGTATACATGCAATTGCATATGCATTTAATATATTGACGATGAAATGCAAAAAAGTGCAAACGAATAAGTAAATGTGTTGATGGAAGTATTGGATAATGTTTCACTAAATATCAGAGCCAACATGTATCACATACACAATGTTGTAGCAGCTCATATTGCAAAAATTACAAGAGCATAATTGAACGAATGTTTTCCATATCTGGGAAAATAGACCAAATATCATGACCTGCCGGTCACCAGATATGAATCAACTCGATGTCTTTGGAGTTTTTTGTAGGAAAAAGTTTATGCGACGTCTTCGGCCAATGAACAGGAAGTAATAAACAGAATGAAAGCTACAAAACAATTACTCCTGATATCTTGCAACGCGTTCTAAATACCATTTCACGAAGGCTACAGCTTTGCCTTCACACCAATAGCTACCAGTTTCAGCATTTACATTAACTATCATATTTAATCATTGAAGGTTGATATATAACAAATTTCCGCATTTCGTATTCTGTATACGTATTTCGACAACTAAGTTGTCATCATCAGCAGTTAATTAAACAGTGTCGCACCTGGAAAACTACGGCAAAATATCCGTACGAAAACAAATTCCGTACACAAATCGTACCGTCGTTTTAGCTTTCAACTGATTAATTATCTACTAATGTTGACAACGTAGTTGTCGAAAAACGTATACAGAATACGAAAATTAATGTGGAAAGGGGTTGTGATTAAATCAATCAACCACAGGCTCCATCAAAGTTACCATTAACTATCATTATTATCTTTATTATCATTTAACTTAAATAAGACTTGTATTTTGTTATATCATTCCTGCCGATTTATTGATAGTTTTATACCATGTTGCCAAATTTCAAGCAATTCGTATGGCTTAACTAATGATAAAACAACATTTCTGACGATTTTCCATGAACTTTTGACCGCACTGTATATATTGTACCTATAAATCGGTTCACAGCGCTTCATGTTTTCCGGTTATCAATGGCAATTCCTCCTTATCATTCCGAAGATCTTGGTCCAATCTTCTCTTCCCTAATTCCTCGTTTATACAGCTTTGTCAGCTCATGCCGTTTTTTCTTGTACGCTTCGGCTTCCACCGTAAGATCTATTTAGGTGTTCTTGTATCAGACACTTTTTGTATATGACCAAATCATCTCAATTCTTTATTTAAAGTTTGCGTTATGCTTCACCAATGATAAAACAACATTTCTGTATTTGGATTGTCCACGATGTCGATATAGAATTCACCTACCTGATGATTTTCCATGAACTTTTGGCCGCACTGTATATATTGTACCTATACGTCGGTTCACAGTGCTTCATGTTTACCGGTTATCAATGGCAATTCCTCCTTATCGTTCCGAAGATCTTGGTCCAATCTTCTCTTCCCTAATTCCTCCTTTATACAGCTTTGTCAGCTCATGCCGTTTTTTTTGTACGCTTTGGCTTCGATTGTAAGATCTATTTATGTGTTCTCGTATCTGTTATTTTCTTGTATATGACCAAATCATCTCAGTTCTTTATTTAAATTTTCTGTTATGCATCAAAACAAATTCTGAATTTTACATCAGGCACCATCAGTAATTGCTTTACCAAAATAAGAATTATTTATAAGTCAATCCCTTGCGAGAATGATAATAACTACGTGCCTGAACATAGAAAACGCAAGCTCCTTGAACAAGAAATATTTTATTTTTTGGTACAGCTTCCTGTTCGCTTTACAAACTTTTTCCAATGATATTCGCAATTAGCAATGCGTTCATTGTAGGTCGATGAATCTCCTCGAAGTAGCTATTTATAGCACGAACTGCTGGATTGGGTACGATCGGCAGTAATAAGATCTATCGGTGAACGTAGGAGTGCATAGGAACTTAAAAATGTGTGTTATAATTAAGTAAAATTAACATAAAAAAGTTTTTGTGAAATTTAGAGCTTTTCTGTGGACATCGAGTAGTGTTTTACAATTTTTCCGACGAGCCCATGTTTCGACACTACGTATGTTAACCGCTGAAGATGACAGCTTAATTGTTGAAATCCGTATTAAACTACAAATATTAATGTGCGATTGTTTTCTTGCCTTCTCGCTAATTCACTTCATAACATTTCCATACATTAACTTTGACCAATCGTTCCTTCGACAGTGTATTTTGAGCAGTCCTGTTAATATAGACAAAGGAACCCAATATCGTTACTTTTCTTGGGCGTTCGGAGCCGGATTAATAACAAGCCCAGGTAATATACTTGAGTCTTTTTATAGATATTTTATATTTTCTTTTGAAGGATCCCAATGGCATGGAGAGAGAAAAGAGTTTGCACCCGCTTTTAATTTTCAAATGCTGAAAAGCTTTTTGATGATATTTATAGGGAATACTGAAAATCTTCTTAATATACTAGATACTAGAGTTGATGGTAAAGCCTTCGATATTTGTAAATATCTTGTTTTGTGCGCTTTGAACAACATCTGTGGTATGTAGTATTAGTTAAACTTTATAGCAAAATATTAATCACATTTTCGTTTCCAGAAAGCGCTTTTGGTGTGCCTGTTGGAGATATTTCTGAAGAGAACTACAAAGTTATCATGTTTTATTCAGAGTAAGTGCTATGCGTCTATTATTAAACTGTTATGATATGAATATCAGTGAGGATTACTTCAAAAAACACAAACAAAATGTTATGGAGAGAACAGAAATAGTTTTGGAATTTTCCCAGCATTTCTTGTATTCGTTCATTCTTCGAAACTAGTCATTAAACCAACTATTCACGTTCTTTCTGAGAGATGGGTATGCTCATCATCTCACGACCCATGAAGAGCTTCGTCATGGGGAAAAAAAAAGTTATGCAGACAACAGAAATAGTTTTGGAATTTTCTACAGCATTTCTTGTATTCGTTCATTCTTCTAGACTATTTATTAAACCAACTATCCACGTTTTTTTCTGAAAGATGGGTATACTCATCATCTCACGACATATGAAGAACTTCATCATGGGAAAGCTGACTCTTTTTCAGCCTATTCTTCGCGCAGGGAAACAAAGCTGCTCTACAGAGTAGATGTTCAGTACGCTCAACTGGGTTCATTCGAAAAACTCGGTTCACACATGTGGGTGATCAATTGCAGCGCTGTCGTGATGAAAAATCTAAACTGGTCGCAAAGCAGGACGAGTCAATTTATGCATTAAAAAGATCCTCATTTTCATACTGTTCTTCACATGGAGAAACAACTAAAAGTCGAACGTAATGGCAATTTGGATGTAGGGTGGAAATTTCAGCTCTTCATTTTCTTCTTTTACATATTGAATACAGACACTGAAAAAATGATCTGAAGAGCATTTTCATGGTGGCAGAAACAAGAAATTTTTTTAAGTGTTTCAAGAACCCTGCGGTCAGTACTCTGTGCACCACTTTACTAACTGTTTCTCTCTGTTTCCACCGTGCTTTCCACGTCTCATATAACGATAAAAAGCAGCCACTGTTTCCATCTTAAACGATTATCTTAAACGACTAATATATCTGTAAAACGTACCTTAAGAAAGCGCAAATGGCGAATAAGAGGGGGGTGTTCGAGGTGTTAAAGTTTCACAACTTGGATAGTATGAACTACCACGCATGCTCTGTATGCGGTCAGGCGTTGTCATGTTGTAACAATACAACTTAAGTTTGATGTCCTTCACTAATTGCACAGCGAAATTGAATTTTAAGCATTTTTCAACAGCAAGGACTGATCACTCGCACTTCCTTGTCAATGTAATATTCCCAAATTACTCTCTTTGTATCCCTGAAGAAAGTTAACATTACTTCTTCAGTAGATGGTTAACTGCGGAATTTTTTTGGTTTCGGCGATTAATTATGGCGCCAATCCTTGCTTGATCTTTTAGTTTCTAGTTGGTACTAGTGAACACAGCTTTCATCGTTTGTAACCATTTTTTTCAGAAATGAATCATCTTGAACGTGGAAATGACACAAAGGTTCTTCACAAGCAGTGACGCGACGGTGCAGCCAACTTTATAAACACTTGTGAATTTCAATTTTATATTCTTCCATAACCAGTCGTCAAAGTTGTGTCTATTTATGCACTTGTTTCCCTTTATATGATTTTCCACTAATGCGATGTTTTCGTTCATCACTATGCGGCGATCCTGCCCGAGTCTTAGGACATTCTTATCACAAGTTACGATGCTTCTAAACTTTCTACTCTGTACGTAGACTTGCACTAGTGTTAAACACAAATCACCGTATTGCGTTGTCATTTTGAGATGAATTTCGATTATTTTGACTCCTGTATTACTCGAAAAACTCATAAGAGATGTTGCTGTAACAGGGTGCATGTTGATAATGGGGCAGACATCTTTTTGCTAATATCACTGCCTTCTTCTGTACTTTAGCATCATTCTGCCATCTGGTGAAACTCAAAGAACGTTAGTGCTACGTACCAAGTCGATCGTACAACTTTTCGTAATTTTGCACTTTTAAAGTTACAAAAGTTATAATATTTGGGATACATTTTATGTACGTAAAGCTTGGTATATTTTATAGCATGGGAGAAACAGTACTCTGGAGGACTACGCATCCGTATGTGTTCGACTTTATATTTAATCTACTTCCGCGCGGCCGCAGATTTCGAGAAGGACGAATAGAGACGAACAGATTCGTTAAAAAAATAATTGAGGATAAGAGGAAGAAGAAATTACATAATCATTATGAAGAGAAGAAACAAGACGATGATAATAAAAAGCGTCTTTGTTTTTTAGATATATTGTTAGATCATCAAAGCTTAGATACTGATTATATTGCAAATCAAGTAAATCACTTTGTTGCTGCGGTATTTATGGTGAAGTTTCTGTAAATATATATAATTATTGAATGTTATTATTTCAGGGTTTCGATACGTCGGGTACCGTGTTAGGCTGGACCGTTTTATTATTGGGAAATTTTCCGGACATTCAAGTAATAACACTAATTTTAATATCACTGTATGCTTGATGAAGTAAAAGGAATTACTTATCAAAACAATGATTCTTTAGTATTAGTTTTAATTATAGACTTGTCGATTCTATTAGTGTTTTTTAAATCTTATTGCTTCTGTTTTGACGTGCCATAACTATTTACAACATTTTAAGCGAATGTAAAATCACACATTTATAAAAATGGCTTTGTACACGATACAACTACGCGTTCAAATTGTTGAATTATTTTACGAAAATCAGCGTTCTGTGAAAAGAGTTTTTAGAAAATTACGTGAATTCTATGGTTTACCAGGTCGGCTGAAAAGTCCCCGGTCTGACACATAGATGGCGTTACTGTTATTAAATCCATATGTTTTTTAGATAGTACTAACCTTCAAACGAAACGTGTCAAAATTTGACAGCAATTCGACCATTAGTTACTGAGATATTGCGTTAAGAGTGAAGCTACTTTTGTTATTTAAAAAAATTGAAAAAAAAGAATTTCGTGTGCTGAAAAAGTACTGCTTTTTGAAGGGAAAAAATACCGTTGAAGCAAAAGCATGGCTTGATGAGGAGTTTCCAGATTCTGCGCCAGGAATATCAACCATAATTGGTTGGTATGCTAAGTTTAAACGTGGTGAAATGAGCACCGAAGATGGCGAACGCAGTGGACGACCAAAAGAGGCTATCACCGACGAAAACATCAAAAAAGTTCGCAAAATAATTTTAAATGACCGTAAAGTAAAGTTGATCGAGATAGCTGACATCCTAAAGATATCAAAGGAACGTGTTGGACACATCGTGCATGAATATTTGGGCATCCGGAAGCTCTGTGCAAAATGGGTGCTGCGCGAGCTCACATTCGATAAAAAACAACAACGAGTTGATGATTTTGAGCTGTGTTTGAAGCTGTTAAATTGTAATAAAACCGAGTTTTTGCGTCGATATGTGACAATGGATGAAACATGGATTCACCACTACACTCCAGAGTCCAATCGACAGTCAGCACGCGATAAACCGGCTCCAAAGCGTGGAAAGACGCAACAGTCAGCTGGAAAAGTTATGGCGTCAGTTTTTTGGGATGCGTATGGAATAATTTTCATAGATTATCTTAAAAAGGGCCAGTCCATCAACAGCGATTATTATACAGCGTTATTGGACCGTTTGAAGAACGAAATCGCAAAAAAACGGCCCCATATGAAGAAGAAGAAAGTGCCGTTTCACAAAGACAATGCACCGTGTCACAAATCAATGAAAACAATGGCCAAATTAAGTGCATTGGGTTTCGAATTACTTCCCCATCCACCGTACTCTCCAGATGTGGCCCCCAGCGACTATTTCCTGTTTGCAGACCTCAAGAGAATGCTCGCCGGGAAGAAATTTAGCAGGGATGAGAAGGTGATCGCCGAAACTGAGGCCTATTTCGAGGCTAAAGACAATTCGTACTACAAAAATGGTATCGAAAAGTTGGAAGAACGCTATAAACGGTGTATCGCCCTCGAAGGCAACTATGTTGAATAATAAAATCGAATTTTGCCAAAAAACTGTGTTTTACTATGGTAGACCGGGGACTTTTCAGTTCAACTGGTACATAATCGTCCATCTGAAAGCACTATTGGTCGAATTATTTAAAAATTTCAAGAGACCGATTCCGTGGAAGACCAAAAAAGTGAAATTACAGTCGTTCACAAGAAAATATTGGTTTGGTTCGTGAAAGTGTTACTGAAGATCCTGAAATGTCCATTAGACGACGTTGACAACAACTTGGACTTAGTCAACAACATGGCGTATTTTACACAAGGATTTAGCTCTGAATGCACATAAGGTTTAAATAACACAGGAACTGAATCCATTAGATTATTTAAAAAGCGTTCATTTGCCAATTTCATCAATGAACAACCAGCTAATTTTTTTCAAAAAATAATGTTTTCCGATGTGGCACATTTTGAACTTGGTGACTATGTTAATAAACAAAATTACCGTATCTGGGGTGAGGAAAATCTACGAGTTATGCATGAGAAACCTGTACGTCCTATACGAGTTATTGTTTGATGTACATTATGGTCAGGTGGTGTAACTGGACCTTACTTCTTTGAAAATGCTGCTGGTGAAGCTGCAACTGTCAATGGTGATCGATGTCGGATGATAGCCGAACTTTTGTGTCCTGAATTAATGAATATTGATCTAGAGGATATGCGGTATCAACAGGATGGCGCTACACCTCACTTTGCACACGAATCAATTGATTTATTGGGAGAAAAATTTCCTGGATGTGTAATCTCAAGAAACGGTGATGTTAAATGGCCACCAAGATCATGTGATTTGACACCGTTAGACTATTTTCTTTGGGGTTATATGAAAAGTCAGGCTTATAAATCAATCCACAATCAATTTCTGCTTAGAAAGATGAAATTATTCGTGTCATTGGTGAGATAGAGCGTCGATTATGTTAAAATGTCTAAAAATTTTAACAAAAGAGTGGACGTCTGTGGAGCTGCAAGAGGAGGCTATTTTACAGATATGATTTTTTGCATGTAAATGCCATAAATGATACTTCAGCTACTAATAAAAAGTTTTTGAAAGTGAATTCAAATCATGTGTTTTATTTATTCTTTAAAAAACGGCGAAATTTGAAAGACCCTTCATTAATTTAATTTTAACATTGTTTAGTTTCACCCTCGGAGCTACTGATGATGCTGCAAGCCGAAATATATATGGAGAACTGTACTTAAAATATATTTTGTGCAGCTACCATGAACTAAATTTTAATTATATTTATTTATTAAAATATTTGACCAAGAATCGACAGTACAATCAATAAATAGTTTAGATATTAGAAAATTAATGTTGGCTTTTTAATGGGGTACGTGGAACTATCTGTAATTTTGTGTTATTTTCTTCTAGTGACATATTTTGTAAAATATTTCAATTTGCATTTTAGGACAAGGTTTTCACAGAAGTTAGGAGCGTATTGCAAGACAAATTGACACCAACGTCATTTACAGAACTTTGTAACCTAAAGTATTTAGAATGCGTAATTAAAGAATCAATGAGGCTGTACGCAGTAGTACCTGTTATTATGAGAAATCTCAAAGAAGAGTGTGAAATTGGTAGGTTCTTTCACCGTACCAATGCAATAAGTTCTAAAAGTGTCCCAAAGTTAACGCAAGGTTTGAATTAAATAGAAAACACAGTTTTCAGCCTTTTGATTGTTATTTTTTTATTGAATCATAAAGTAAAGATAGGGCTATTTATGGAATAACACATCGGACAAATGGCCTCCACGGCTTTGCATGCACATACGCACTCGTTTGTTGAAATTTCCATGACCATTATGCATAAATGTGGATGAATTTCGTTGATGCAGCGGTGAATCTCCTGCTTTAATGCATGGGTGGTTGTGGGCTTGTTGACATAGACCGGTGATTCAAATAACCCCATAAAAAGAAATCTAATGGTGTTGAATCACACGATCTAGGGGCCAATTCTGATCACCGAAACGAGAGAGTACACGACCTGGAAATGTCTCATGCAGTAATTGAATTGTTTCACGGGCTGTATGGCATGTGGCACCGTCTTGTTGAAATCACATATTGGCCATATCAATATCATCCAATTTCGGCAGAAAAAACTGTGTTATCATGTCGCGATATCGAGCACCAGTAATAGTCACTGTTTGACCAGCCTCATTTTCAAAAAAGTATAGTCCAATTATGCCTCCAGCCCAAAATCCACACCAAACAGTGACACGTTGTAAATACATTTGTTTTTGACAATCACATGTGGGTTCTCAGAACCCCAAAAGCGGCAATTTTGGCGATTAACAAAGCCATCAAAGTGAAAATGTACTTCATCGCTTAGGATGATTTTGCTCTAAAAATTAGCATCCATTTGTTGATGTTCAATAATCCATTCAACGAACTCTCTTCGCTGTGCATGGTCATTAGGCTTCAGTTGTTGTGTTAATTGGAGACACAGATCTTTAGTGAGTATACGTTGTAGAGAGCTTCTTGAAATTTTCAATTCTTGTCCGTGACGACGGATTGAGGTTCCTGGATTGTCACCGACACACTCACGCACTGCTTCGATATTGACATTTGAAAGCCTTGTTTTTGGACAACCAGTGTGTTTGGCGTCTCGTCACAGTTGACGAAGTTAAAACACTATTCCGACCATATTTTGTATGAAATTTTCGAAGTGCGGCTGCCAAGCTTTCATTATTTTTGAAATATTGTTCAATAATGAAGACACATTGTCGTTATCGTGTAACACTCCATTTTTACTAACCCTAAACTGTCGGCTGTCGAATTGTTTTTTTAGGGTTGCCAACACTTTACTGCACAAATGGCGACAAATTCAAATCGCGTTAATTTTGGGACATCATAAAGATACGAAAATCTGCAGGAGATTATTTTGTTGATAAAACCACAAATTAACTGATGCGACCTTTATATTTGAAACACGTCTCAATCAGGATCTCATAAATAATATAATTAATCGTTTCCCATTTTAGGTCGTGTTTATAGCGTTTGCATATATACTTGTCGTTGCGACATTGTCGTTCAGTGGACGGGATAACGACAATCTATACACGTTTCCTTTTATCGTACAGCTTTATGTCGGTTCGTGAGATGGAGGTACAGCTCTTTTTACTACCTTCAATCTATCGGAAATATACTACAACATATAGAAGAATAATTCGTTTAGTGAAAATTACGAGCATAATTTCTTGTCTATCGAGCATTTCGGTTTCCGACCAGGTTTTTCAGCATTCGATACCGTGCTCCAGCTGGTGCAATTTGTGGGTGATGTTTTTGAAAATCATTGTTTTATTGGTAGGCTTTTTTGTGATGTTTCAAAGGCATTCGGTTGTGTATCACATGAATTGCTTCTACAAAAATATGAGTACCATGGTTTTCGTGAGAACCCTTTAAGGCTTTAAGACTCTTACTTGTGCAATCGTAGACAATACTAGTATGTATCGTACGGTTTGTATGTGAGCGGGAACGCTATATTCGGCATGATGTTCCCCAAGGATTCATTCTGGGACCCCTGTTCGTAGTTTATACAAACGACTTACCCTGTAATATTGGTGCTAGAACTATATTGTTTGCGGATGATACAATTTTTCTGGTGAGAAATAATGAAGTAGGTTTTCACCAGGATGGTGTGACCGATGTACAACGGCAATCAAACACATTGTTTGTTGCAAGTAAATTGATCCTCAATGTTACTAAAATATATTACATATGTTTTGAGAATTCTAAAGGCTTGGTGAGTATTAGTAGAGAGTTGTCTTCAAAATTATTTCGCAGTATTTGTGCCTTAAGCAAACTTACATTTGTAGCCGGGTTTGGAGCGGCTTCTGTGGCTTACCATTCACTTTTTCACTCGCACATGTCCTACTGTGACTTGGGGAAATTCTATAGAAGCTAATAAGACCTTTTGCTTCAGACAAGAGCCATACGTGAAATTTTTAAATTAGTTTGAAATGATCATTGCAGTCAACGCTTTATAAGTAACTATATTTTATTCAATATTGATCGACCATATTCTGTTTTACGTCCGCTAGCGTATAGGGCACCTCAGAGTTCATAGTGAATTCACGATACTAACACTGGAAATAAGGATTCATTAGATGGCAGGTTCTTTAGATTTTAGAAAACTAGGAGAAACAGTATCCAGATTGGACTGCATTACAAATTACCTCTGTCTTTCAGAAATGGATTAGGACACTACTGACACGTGCTATTACACAATAAATGAATATCTGGAGGATATGCTTCAATACATTTTTTCTTACATACAATGTACACATATATATGTACATACATCTGTCTTCCGACTCGTGGGGGCTGGATCGGTTGTCAGTCACAGTTCTATTGTGTTGTGTTCTTTATGTTGAATATTGTGTAGTTCCCTGTTAGAAATTAGTAACAACAACACTTCCTTTTGTATATTTAATGTAAAATATTATTTTGATGTGCTTTGTAACATATTCACACGTTCTGTTTTCTGTGCAATACTGGGGGATAAATAAATCTATCTAAAATACAAATAACATCGACAAAGACTTCTGCATCCATGCTTTCGAAACTTATTTCAGATGGAAAGAAGATTCCAGCAGGTATAGATGTTTACATACACATATTCAGGATCCACAGGAATGCCAAATACTTTCCAGATCCTGAAAAATTTGACCCGGACAGATTTTTACCTGAAAATTGTATTCGTAGACATCCCTACTCTTACCTACCTTTTAGTGTCGGTCCAAGGAATTGTATCGGTAAGACATATTTGATATCAAAGAGCGAATGTTGAAACTAATTAATTCTAGGACAGAAATTCGCCATGTATGAAATGAAAACCATCTTGGCTTCATTAGTTAATAGGTACAAGATGGTATCTGAGGATCGAATTGAAAATGTTAAATATATTCCAGCAATTGTACTCAAGCCGTTGAATGGGATCTTTATAAAATTGGAAAGAAGGGATAATTAGATCTATTACTGACAGAACTAAGCAATGCTTTCCACATTTTGAAATCGCAAAATTACATAAAAATATTAATTTAGTTTAATAAAATTTAAAGTTAGTGATTCTAGTTATAGAGCGCTAGTAGAAACCCTTGTTTCACTATCGAAATTAAAACGTATACAAATCTATCGGCAATTTTATTTTCCTTCATCTATTGCTAAATTGGTAATTTTTTTTTTGATGGAGCCTGGGGTTGATTAACTTAATCACTGAAGGTTGATGTATAACCCCTTTCCACATTAATGCGCGTATTTGTATACGTACTTCGACAACTAAGTTGTCATCATCAGCAGATAATTAAACAGTATCGTACCTAGAAAACTACGGCAAAATACTTGTACGAAAACAAATTTCGCACACGATGTGTACCGTTGAAACCCAAAACGCACACTATATATTTGTTTCACATAGTTTTTAAAAGATTGTGTTCTAGTCTTAAACTAAGATAAAAGACAAAAGAAAAAAGGAAAAAAGGGGGAAAGGAAATACCTACATGCGGTTTATTGCACTTTCCCTTGCCTATCGTTTAAGAGACCAAAATGAGATGAGTTATGGTTGGGGTCCAGGTCAGTGTACAACACATAACATAGCCTGTATTCTTCAAATATGTACATTTTTTCATACGTATCTAATTCGCAATAATTACACGCGTTCGTTATCAAATGCAAACAATCCGCGTTAACACCACGATTACTTTCCAACACATGTTTCGCTAAACCGGATTTTTCTGTCCGATTGAATTTTATGTGCGCAATACGTTCTTTATACCGGGTTTCTATCGATCGTTTTGTTTGGGCGATGTATTGTTTACTGCAATCTAAATATTTAATTCCGTAAATTCCCGATTTTTGGTTGCCCTCGACTTTGTCTTTTGCATTTCCTGCTTGAAAGCCTATCAATTACTAATTCAATACAATTTATTCAAAGGATTAAAGACTGTAAATTGGAAGATGGGATGGTTAAATTAATTTTAATCATTCATTAAGCATTAGAATTGAATGTAGTGTAATTATAAATTACTATATTTCATGTCTATTTGGACAGCTTCAATTACAGGAAAACATCGTTAGAATACAACTGAAAAAATTAATATATATTTATTATTTACAAATATATATTGATATATATTTTGGACATAGCTTTTTTGTAAAAAGAACATCACTTTATAAAATTTTACTTTTTGTCTGCTGCCGCAAATTTCTCACAATTGATAAAACTTATTTATAAAATACTGTTTATAAATGCACCGTTAAAATTTTTCGTATACATACAGTTACTTTTGCATTTTTTATATCGTTTATGTGCATTTATTCGTTGATAGCGTGCACATTTCAAACAGCATCACTATGACTACTAATGAGCTTTTTCGTCATGAGTAGTTCTAAGACGTGTTAATCAAAAAAGGTGAATAAAACCCCTTTCCACAATAATGTTCGTATTCTATATGCACATTTCGACAACTAAGTTGTCATCATCAGTAAATAATGAATCACAGTGTTGCATTTGGATCCGTAGTAAAATTCGCACAGAAACAAATCCGTACGAGGGATACCATATGGCTGTCATCTCAAAACAAGTAGAATTAGTGTAGTTCTACAAGTATAAATATACAAGCTCAAATACTAAATAGAAAATAAACAGTTTAAATTATTCTATACGTATAAATATCCGTTCAAATACGTAGGTAACGAAACAGTCTAAAATACCTCGCTTCACGTTCAATGCATCGAGGTACCCATGCACCTCAATAAAGTGAAAATGTTTGACATTGTCACCCTTGCTCCTATTGGGGAAGCGTCATATGACTACTCGGCAACAACAGTGATACAACCTGTCAGATAGATGGATCTCAACTCCTTGACGTATGTACATGTACACGACAGAAGTTACTGCCGACCAGTATGTGTGCGTTAATTTATGTCTAATAAGAAAGATAAATATAATTGCTATATATTGCCAAACTTTTATGCATCGAAAAGTTCAGTACGTAATATATTTATTAAAGTTGAACATGTACTTAGTGACATTACTTTCTCTTTTATTTTGTGTCTGGTTCTTGATATTCTATAAGCGAAGAAAATATGTTTACGAAGATCTATTTAAATTACCAGGACCACCAAGAGTGCCTATTCTAGGAACATTATATATATTTATAGGCCTCCGTAGAGAAGGTACTTTACTTATTGATTTAGATTACGTGTTGAGCCGGATAAGATTATTGGTTTTTGATGCATTAAATATTTACTGTTAATTAAACAGACCTTCCTTCCAGAAGGATGTCAGTCATATATGTAAAAATATATGAGAACATTTTTTTATTTCTATTCCGCGTTTGAAGCGGTTTAAACCAGAAACTCAGTTAAATTTGGTTCAACAATTTTTATGTGGATCTAATGTAACCATTGTTGCCTATAAAACTGATTCTGATTTTATTCAAATATGGAACGAAACTAAAGACTATGTTTTAAATTTTATTTCATGCACAAAAATACATAAATATGTGTCAGAGTAATTTAATTTATTATCAAAGTAGTTAAACGAATATAAATAACAAAAAAATGTAAAGGTATGTATATTTACATGATTATTTAGTGGTGTTATACATATTACTCAACTATACTAGATACTTATTATATCTATTAGCGAGATTAAATTATTATTGAATTTGCATATAAAATTAGATTATATTATGTATACATTTAAAAAAGAAGATGGTTACAATAATTTGTATATGATTTCAATTCACATATATCATTTTCCTAGCTATATTATTTACATGTATACATGTATATCATATACTAGTTTAGATCCAATTTGAATTAGTATTTTCAATTTCAGAGCCTAAAATAGAAAAATAAGACAATTAATATAAGTTAAATCAATATTATTACAAAGGGCTTGCACAGACAATGAGTTTAATGTTTGTTATGAAGACATGTTAAGAATGAGTTATACACATATACGAGGGAGCGTTTTTATATTCGCGGAATGAGGGACAAGGGGTGGAAATAAAAAAACCAAATTATTTTTCTTTTTCAATATATTCACCTGCAAGACGGATACATTTTTCACATTTTTCAATTAATTTATTTATACCCTCATAAAAAAATGATTTCTCTTTATCTGCAAAATACGCCGAAACTGCCTCCTTGACTTCATCATCGGCAGTAAATTTTTTACCCCGCAGCTCTTTTTTCATTTTCGGAAACAGGTAATAATCACTCGGGGCCAGGTCTGGGCTGTAGGGTGGGTGATTCACAATTTCGAAGCCCACCTTATGCAGGGCAGCTAACGCAACGCGGCTCTTGTGGACGGGCGCGTTGTCGTGCAAAAGCAGAACACCTTTTGTCAATTTTCCCCGCCTTTTCTCATTAATGGCTTCTTTTAGTCGCTCTAATATTGAAGCGTAATATTCTCCGGTTATAGAAACACCTTTATCTTTATAATCAATCAACAATATTCCTTCCGAGTCCCAAAATACCGTTGCCATGAGTTTCCCAGCTGATTGTGACACTTTAAATTTCTTTGGAGGTGCTGTGCCCTTTTTATGCCACTGCATGGAGTCTTGTTTGGACTCAGGGTCATAATGATGAACCCAAGTTTCGTCTCCAGTAACAATTCCACTCAATACACCATCTTTGTCTTCATTACAGAGGTCCAAAAATGCACGCGAATACTCTACGCGCTGTTGTTTTTGCGGCGGCGTGAGCATTCTCGGCACCCATCTTGCGCTGACCTTAGACATGCCGAGATGATCGTGTAGGATTTTAAAAATTGTTGTATCGAATACTTCAACCATTTCTGCGAGTTGTTTCTTCTTTAGTCGAGCATCTTCGAGTACAATTTGTTCAACTTTTTGGATAAGTGCTGGCGTGGTCACCTCAATGCTCCTGCCCGGCCTCGGGTCGTCTTCAAGGGATTCCCTTCCTTGTTTAAATAAACTATGCCACTTGTACACCATGGTTTTTCCTGGACAAGAGTCGCCGTAAACCAATGACATCTCATTCATTATGGTCGCGACTGATTTTCCTTGCCTGGTAAGGAACTTTGTAACGGCACGATATTCGATTTTTTCCATATTTCGCTTTTCACTCCTGATTATGTTACTTGGTTGACGATAGCTCAAAGACTAACTGTCTAATAACAATGAATCTTCGTATTTATACTAATCATGAGTCGCTGCACAGGCCACACCCCCAATGCGCCTACTCACCCGTCTACAACCCGCTCATTCCGCGAATATAAAAACGCTCCCTCGTAATATACAGCATGTCGCAGACAAAACCGAACTTTTTTAAAATAAAAACCTAAGCTTACTGTTTTGGTAAAATTCATTTATTTTATCCAAAGTAGTCGCCTTCGGCTTCAATACAACGTTTTGCACGGTTAATTAACATTTCGAAAGAGTATCTAAGTTCGTCTTTAGAGAAGTCCTTCAAGATCGTTGTCGACACCTTTTCGATGGCTTCGACGTCGGCATAACGCTGTCCTTTCATCGACATATGTAGTTTGAAGAATAGACAGAAATCATAGGAGGCCAAATCCAGCGAATACGGTGAATGGTTGATGGTTGAAATGGCATTTTTAGTTTGAAAATCAGTGATAAGTGTTGAGCGATAAGATGGTACATTATCATGTAACAAACGCCAGCTACCATTTTCACAATATTGAGGGCGCACACGCCGAATACGCGCCAAAGACGCTTCATAACATCAAGATATTATACAGCATTGACTGTTTGAATAGTTGGTACAAATTCTTTGTGCATTTTTTTTTGTGCACTATGCCTTTCGAGTCATAAAAACAAATCAACATTGTCTTCATTTTTGACTTCTCTGAACGGCTTTTTCTGGTCTTTCTTCGCTTGAATGCTTCTATTTAGAGCTTTGATACTTGGTGTCTGGATCATATTAAAAACACCACGTCTCATCATTAGTTATAATAGAATATCTGAAGTTTTTGTCCTTTTTCGAGTCTTTAATCGCGTCTGTACAATGTTGAAGTCAGTTAGGTTGTCTGGGACAAACCTTGCACAAATCTTTCTCAGTCCCAAATGCTGTGTCAAAACACAATAAATTGAATCTTTGGAAATATTTAATTCCATTCTCACGTATCCCAATGAGGATTTTGGCTCATTTTTGATAAATTCACGTACAAGTTCGATGTTACTTTCGGTAAGCACAAATTTTTTTGCACTATAATGTTCATCGTCATTGATGTCCGTACGGTCGTCTATAAATCGTTTATACCACTCATACACACTCGTATGTGATAAACAAGCATCACCATACTCTCATTTGGCCAAGTTAAACATTTCAGTAAACGATTTACCGAGTTTAAAACAGAACTTGACATTAGCTCTTTTTTTCAAAATTCATTTTTCGACCAATGTCAAATACACACTCTTACTTTATGCGCAATTACTCTGCTCCTAATCATGCAAACGTCGTGATATTTTGACATAACGTTGGCGAAAGACATACCTTACTGACACATATTCCTTTTAATAGATGGCGGCACTAAGAATTACTATTTTGAAAAAGTTCCGTTTTCTCTGCGACAGATTGTGTACATCATTGTAATCTGTTGAATTCAAGTTAAAGTAAATGAAATTATTGGTAGATTACTGTCGTGCATTGTGTTCTTCCATAAGGATGATGGCTTTATTTGAGTTAATGCACGCTGAGTAGTTTTTTCCACATTCATTCAAAATAAGTGTGACATCTTCAGTAGTAACGCAGTCGCGCGGTTGTAGAATAGTTCTTAATTGTTTTTAAACTGACGTGGACCAAAAACAATTTCTTTTAGATTTTCTCGCTGCTGTACGGGGCTACATAAAGAAACACGGTCCTCTTTTTAGCACTTGGAAGGGACTATTACCGGAAGTACACATTACGATAGCAGAGCATGCCGAGGTAATTTGTTTTAAGTGAAAAATATAATTCTAATATAATAAATACTTGGATGACGATTTAAAATTGTCCCTTTACCAAAATATAGTTAAATTTGAATACGATCATCATCACGTCATTATCAATGATCGCGTAAAAACACTTTGAGTAGGTTGAATAGGTGAACATTGGATGGTACAAGGTCGAAAGTATGAGAGGAATGTTGCAATACTTCCAAGTCCAATTTTCTATGATCTCTCGTGTCTTTTGGGCTATATATGGCCGGGCAAATACATTACAGTAATACCACAAACATACCTACATATGTGTCAGTCACTAACGTGTGAGGGACGGCTAGTAATTAGGCAAATGGTTTTGGGAAAAGAAGCGTATTATTCAATGATTTGCGTCATCATTTAGT
Source organism: Dermolepida albohirtum (assembly GCA_031893035.1). Taxonomy (NCBI): domain Eukaryota; kingdom Metazoa; phylum Arthropoda; class Insecta; order Coleoptera; family Scarabaeidae; genus Dermolepida; species Dermolepida albohirtum. Next base: position 222,862 of record JAVIWB010002065.1, read on the forward strand.
GTAATTTCCACTAACATTTAGGCACTAGTACCATCGCCTTGAAGACTTTCTGATTCCCATATTAAAGAATTCTTGACCTTGCTGACGGAGCCACTTGTGGGTTGAATAGGTGACAATTGGACGATACAAGGTCAGAACTGTAAGAAGAAGGTTGCAATGCTTCCCAAGATAATATGTGGCTATACGGTGCTATATGTGACCGGGCAATCATATCTGCGCAACCGCAGTTATGATTGCGTAGCCACGTTTCGCTTTATGTTGAAGCACATTTGATGAGTACTTACTATTCATAGAACGTTGTAACTTCATATATGTATATTGTAATTCATAGAAAATTGTAACTTGGGAGTTCCAGAAGACTGTTAACATTACCATACCGGCAGGCGCGTGAGTTTTGATTTTTTCTTCGCAGATGCATTCGGACGTTTCCATTCAAGACTTTGCGTTTTTGATTTAGATTTGCAGGTGTGAATTTTCTATAAAATGGGCTGAACATAGATCCCAGAAAAGGTAAAGAACTCACATTAGTTAAGGTGTTCTTCCATTTTTTTCTAGATCTGTTTTCAGGCCATTTTTTCATGGATATTTTGATATGTTACTAGTTTATTTGTCCTTGTTTATTTACAAAGGGTATTAGGTTTTGCAATATGACGCAACAATGAATCGTAGGAAGCTGCATGTTGCTGCATGTTGAGATATGTTCATACGTGCATAGTAGCCGCCGCGCCATGTCGATGGGCTCAGTTATTTATTAGCAGTGTGGTCACGAAATGAGATAAGGCCGGTTTTGCGTTATAATTTCGTGCGTGGTTTAAACATAGGTCAGTGCTTCGAAGAAATGGCTTTTGCACTAGGTGATGCTTGTTCACATCACACTACGATATTCAGGTGGTATAGAGAATTCTAAAGGGGAAATTTAACTGTGGAGGATGCTGAGAGACCGGGAAGGCCACGAACGTCAGTTACGGAAGACAACGTTACTACTGTGAGGAAAATGCTTGGCGAGTACAGACGAGTGACCTACCAACAGATAGAGGGTACTTCGGGCCTAAATGCACCAGCAATTCGTTTGATTCGGCATAATCATTTGCACGTGAAGAAACTTTGTTCTCTCTGGGTGCCTCATCGACTGACTGAAGAGCAGATGACATGACGTGTGAGTTGGTACCGGGAGATGCTAAAAAAGTTTAATAAGAGACAATCTCGGAGTGTGAAAAACATCGTGACAGGTGACGAGACTTGGCTGTACTATTACGATGTGTCAACCAAAGGGTGAGGACACACACGTAGTTGTCAGAAAATCCCCATCTGTAAAGAAGAAAATGATAACTGTATTTATCAAATCAAGTGGAATTGTAGAACGCCTCGTTTTGGACACACAGAAGATAGCCACAGCTAACTGGTATACTTAGCTGTGGCTGCCTGCCTATAGTCACTGGATCAATGAACAACCTGCGGCCAAAGTCAAGAATGGACACCTGGTTCCTCCATCACGATAATTCTCCAGCTCACTGCGCCAAAGCCTGCACCGAATATTTGATCACGACAGGATTGAGACTTCTCGAGCACCCTCCCTACAGTCCAGGTCTTGCTCCTTTGCGCAGTTCCCGCATGTGAAAATGAAGCTAAAAGGAAGGCGGTTTTCCAGGGATGAGGATCTTCTGCTGGCTTGGGACAACGAATGTGCTTTACTCCCTAGTGAAACTTGGCAGAACTGGTTTAAAGATTGGTTTCAGAGGATGGAGGAGTGTATTGAGTGTAGAGGAAATTACTTTGAAAAAATTAAATAAGCAAAGCTGTATTGCAAAATTATCCTAGTACCCTCTGTACATCTATCTTCTCTGCTGATAATAACATGTCAAAGTGCGTATACAGAATACGCACACTATTATGGAGGACTTGACTAATGTTTTTTTTTCAATAGATTATTTTAAGCAGTACTGTAAATATTGCCAAAGGAACACAGTACCACTATTTCCGGCCATTGCTTGGTGAAGGATTAATAGTATGCTCAGGTAATAACAATAGTTACAGCAAGTAATATGTTACATAAATGGCACATTTTCATTTCCTTCCAAAGGATCCCGATGGCACCAGTTAAGAAAAAGTTTCACACCTACATTCCACTATCAGATTTTGAAAGATTTTCTGTCTGTGTTTATAGAGAATACTGAACTGCTACTTAACAATTTTGATGTTAAAGCTGATGGTGGCCCATTCGAGATTTACGATCCTATTGGTTTGTGTGCTCTGCGAAATATATGCGGTACGTAATGTTAATTAAATTAAATTTGCAGTTAAAACTTGTCCTAATCTATTTTCTAGAAAGTGCAATGGGTGCATCTTTTAAGGATATGGGCAATGAGGATGCCAACGCCGTCGAGGTTTATTCAGAGTAAGTGTACTTTTTAGTAAAATATAACTTAAATGCCTCAAGTGTACTATTCGTGTTTAAACTTATTTGTTTGTATTGCTAATGAAGACTAGAAGGAATATCGTTCTGGAGGTTGAATCATCCATATGTGCCAAAATTTGTTTTTGATGTCCTCCCAATGGGACGAAGGGATAGGGAAGGAATCGAAAGATTAAATAGATTTGTTGGAAGGATAATTCAGGACAGAAAGGAATTGCTGAAGAAGAGAACTGATCAAAATGGAACCAATACGAGCAATGGAGAAAGGGTGTTCATAAACAAGAAATATCCGTGCTTATTGGACTTATTGCTGCAGGATAGTCAATATTCCAACGACCAAGAACTTGTAACTCACGTACACAATTTCGTAGCTGCGGTATTTACAGTAAAATTTCGTCGAATATAAACACATTTTAAACATAACGTGTTTTAGGGTTTTGGCACATTGGCCATTACGGTAGCCTGGGTTCTTCAGTTATTGGGAAGCCATCAAGAAATTCAAGTAATAATTATTACTTTATGTTAGTAATCTATATGTGGATTAAATATATTTGCTACACACAGGTCGTTTCGGTTCATGCCTTGCCAATGATTTTTTACTCGTTCCGATTTCGTATTTTGTCTCTCTTATCAATCTCGTTCTTGTTAATGTCTCTAATACCCACATCTTCCGTCTTCTGTATTATTTGGCATCTTTCCAAACTCATAAATCACTTCATTCTTGTGAGTTGAATTTGATGGAGCCCGTGGTTGATTAACTTAATCACTAAGGTTGATATATAACCCCTTTCCACATTAACTTTCGTAATTATGTATACGCATTTCGACAACTAAGTTGTCATCATCAGCAGACAATTGTAAAGTATCGCGCCTGGTAAAACACGGCGAAAAATACCTGTACGAAAACAAATTCCGTACGCGATCCACACCGCTAAGAACCAAGATGTATACTGATTACAAAAGTTAATGTGGAACCTTAGTCGTTCTTGTGAATTTAACAATGCTGTTTATCTCTGATGAGATTACAATGCAATCACGCCCGATGAGGCTACCTGATGGAAGGAGCGTAGTCCTATTATTTAATTGACATACGTATATTCTCATTATTTGATTTGATTACGTTCATAGAACCAAATCGAGGAAGGCATCGAGTTCCATCTTTCCATATATTTTAGTGTTGGCGAACTAAGATTCTTATTTTTGTTTTGTGTTAATTTATTTTATGGTTGGTCCATTCAATAGTATATCCAGAATTTTATCCATAAATAAAAGTTTCCATACACTAAAAGCGTCAGCAGTATTCTTTGTCCTAGATACTTTATGTAAGCTTAGTAAGTGTTTCATGACATTATGTTTTTATGTGCGAGATTCACTACACGTAATAGGTTTATCAGAGCATTTATAACACTTTTTCCATAATAACTTTTTACTTTTTCGTAGCCTTGCGATATTTAACTAACTGTTGCATCTTCGTTGATAACTGTTGCCTCTTCGATTCCTCCCCTTGACTCATTCTCGTTCTTTATAACACTTCTGAATTAGAGTCATGTTCAATGTGAATAGCAAAGTTTTCACCGCATTCACTGTTTATGTCAATACACACGTTATTTTCATCATTACGAGGATAGTTTGACAAGTAGTGAGAATGACACATAGGTGGCGCTCTATTTGGTAAAACAAATGCACTGTAATTTAGATTGCCTATTTATATGTTTACATTCCGATATTTAGATAAATCGGTTGATTAGTTTATTTTTGACATCTGATTGAAAAAGGAGCAACACGTCGTTTTGTTAAAATGGGAAAAGCAGAGTATCGTGCGGTGATTAAATACTTCGTAATTAAGGGTGTGAAAGCTACCGAAATAAAAGATGAGTTACGGGAAGCATTAGGTGAATCTGGTCCATCATCCGCCACAATACGTAGATGGGTAAATGGGTAAATAAGCTGTGTTGATGAAGCGCGCTCTGGAGCACTCAAAATCGTGACTTCTAAAGAAATAATTATAAAAATCCATAATATTATTAGGCAAGATCGACGACTCAAAGTGAGAGAGATACTAGACATGGTAAACATTTCAACAGAACGCGTACACCACATTTTAACGAAAGAATTGGGCCTTTCCAAGCTTTCGGCAAGATGAGGGCCGTGATTGCTTACGACTGATCAAAAGTTCACTCGTTTGCGCATTTCCAATGAGTGTTTGGACCTTTATAAGAGGAATCCGGTTGATTTTTGTAGGCGATTTGTTACTTGCGATGAAACTTGGATACACTAAATTACACCCGAAGCTAAACAACAGTCGAAACAATGGTTAGAACGTTGTTCTGCACCTCCAAAGAAAGCGAAAACTTCTTTATCGGCAAACAAGGTGATGACATCAATTTTTTGGGATTCAAAGGGCATTTTGTTCATTGATTACCTTTAGGAAGGTGCCACAATAAACCGACAATATTATGCAGAACTTCTACAAAAAGTAAATGTTGAGATTCGTGCTAAACGGCCAGGAATGGCAAAGAAAAGGAGTCTGTTTCACCGAGACAACGCTCCCTCGCATACCAGCACAGTTGCGGTGTCCAAAATCCACGAGTTGCACGAGTACCGCATGCGCCCTATTCGCCGGATCTAGCCCCTTCCGACTTTCACCTTTTTCCAAAATTGAAAACGGCACTAGGTGGAAGGAAATTTTCGTCTAACGACGAACTTATCGTCTTCGTAAATGAGTATTTTGCAAGCCTTGCGGAATCGCATTTTAGAGATGGCATAAGGGCATTGGAGCACCGCTGGAATAAATGTATTGCTCTTTTAGGAGAATATATTGAAAAATAAAAATTATTTTGTATTTAAAAAATTCGTTTTCTTTTCCCATTCTCACTACTTGTCAAACTACCCTCGTATACCACTGCTTCTCATAATTTGTGTCTGCATATTTGATACTTATCGAACAGCTTAGTAGCTGAGCTATGGCCTAATCTAAAGCCCCCTTCTTTATAAAAATACCGTCTATAAAAGTATGAATAGCGTAAATAGTGACGTGATGTCTGAGGTACACTTATGTAAGGTATATGGAGCGTGTCCAATTTTATATGCCAATCACTTTTCAGACATAATATTAGACTGACGTTAGTAGGAGGTAACTAGTAGCCCAGCAATGGGCAAAAATGTAGAGAGAGTATTATTGTGAAACTGGATACGACTCCATGTCTCCGTCGTTACGTTAATACTCGAGAGATAACTTGCAAGCGACCATTTCTCCTTTCAAATCTACATAAGCAAGGTGTAAGCGATTGAGAGTGTCGACTTCTGTTTGCTAGTCAAATATCGAAAACAATTTAATTAAATATTTTTGCTAGTTCTCCAGCTTAGCGTAGTTTTAAAAAAATTGCGTTTTAGAAAGTTTTAACAGATGAAATATAAATCGTAGGACAAGGTATTCGCAGAAGTCCGAGGTATATTACAAGATAAGGTAACGCCGACATCAGTTGCCGAACTCAATGAGCTAAAGTATTTGGAATGTGTTACTAAAGAAACGTTGAGACTTTATCCACCTGCTCCAATCATTACCAGAAATGTGGTAGAAGATTTCTACATAGGTAGGTGCTATTATTTGTGAAGTCTTTTGCTATTGGTCTTCACTTTGCAAGGTTCATATATTTATAGAGATAAATAAAACTATTGTAATATCCAAAAGTTTTAATACATACGGGATCTGTCCTGGAAAGTATCCAATCTTGCGCTGTAACAAGCGAAGAAGTTTAACCGATCTATGGCAATGGTGTCTCTTTCAACGTACTTCCCTTGAGAAGCCCCAATCTTCTTCTGTCAATAGTCCTACTTTCGGAAACAGTCCTTAAATTTTAGCTTCTACACATTGTCGAATCTGCTCCATTCAAGAGGATATTTCAAATTGAGGAACAGACAGAAATCATAGGAATCTACGCTATTACCATAGTGTGGTTAGTGTAGCTGGATAATGCCGAGTTTCGCAAGAAATTGAATAAGTTGCAATGAATAGGTGGGCTGTGGTGAAGCACCCAGTCACCTCTTATCCACAAGTCTAACCGTTTTCTTGTTGGTACATCACGTAGTCATTTCAAAACTTATCATTTTCTGCAATATTTAAATCGGAAATCAATTCTACCATCTTTCACTCATTTCGGTGAAGCGATGGATTTGTAAATATGTGGTGACTGGGTAGTTCAACACGACAAACCACCTTTTTAATTATCGCACTATCGCAACTTCGTCAATTTCTTGTGAAGCTCAGCATTGTAATTAGACAAAAAGTAAAAAAAAACGTACACTAATTTAGAAAACCAAGTTCAGTTGTTGAATTCTCAATTACGAGACCCAACAAAGAAAACACAAAAATTTTGGAAAGAAATGTATTTATTTTTCAACATAATCCCCTTTCAGCTCTATACTTTTTCCCAGCAATGTTCAATAAGTTCGATACCCTTTTTATAATAAGAATTGCCTCGCTCCTCAAAATAACCATTAACTTCCGACATCACTCCTTCATCGATGGAAAATCTTTGACCACTGAGCTATTTTTCAAGTTTAGGGACAGAGAATAATCCGTGGAGCCTAAATCTGGCGAATAGAGTGTATGAGGTAGCAATTCAAACATTAATTCATTAATTTTGGCCATTGCAATAACGGATTTGTGAGCTGCTGCATTATCTTTATTTTTAGCCAAATGCGGCCGGTTTTGCTTGATTTCTTCGCTCAAACGTTGCATTAAGTTCGCATAATACTCGTCGTTGATAGTTTTTCCGTTTTGAAGATAGTCAATAAAAATTATTCCATGCCCATCCCAAAAAACCGATGCCATGACCTTATAGTTGAATTTGATGGAGCCTGTGGTTGATTGACTTGATCAATAAGGTTGATATATAACCCCTTTCCACAATTAACTATTTCTTCGCCGTGTTTTACAAGGTGCGACACTTTGAAATTATCTGCTGATGATGACAACTTGGTTGTCGAAATGCGTATACAGAATTTACAAATAGTTAATTGTGGAAAGGGGTTATATATCAACCTTATTGATCAAGCCATGACCTTGCCTGCTTATGAAACGGTTTTCGCCTTCGTTAGAGCCGGTTCTCCCTTTTTAGTCCATTGCTTTGATTGTTCTTTTGTCTCGGGTATGAAGTGATATATGCATGTTTCATCCATGATTATGAAACGCCGCAAAAGTTCTGCTTTGTTGCTGTGAAACTTCGCTAAATACTCAATTGAAACATCTTCGCGACACTGTTTTTGTTCGTGTGTGAGCAAACGCGGCACCCAACTTGCACACAGGTTTTTCATGTCCAAATTTTCAGATACGCGATGTACCGCACTTTTTGAAATACCTACTATGTCTACTAGATAGCACACTTTCAGTCGACGATCATACAGTACCGCTTTGTGGATTTTTTCACTATTTCTAGAGTCATCGCCTCATTTGGTGATGCTCGTCTTGGCAGCTCGTACGGCCTCGTTGAAACTCTGCTACCCAATATTTGACTGTTGTAAACGCAGGAGCAGACTCACCCAGAGTAGAATCCACTTCAGCTTTTATATCGGTTAGGTTGAGACTTTTCAAATAATAGTATTGTATCACGTAACGATGACCAATTTTCTCCATTTTAACAAATTCACTGGAAACGTTCACTGTTGATGGTTGCCAAACAAATACTAAACAACGTGACGTCTTCAATCTTGAAACATACGCTTTATAAATTGTGTGCTTTCTAATACAGTGATATTTTTCAAACAACTACCGCCATCTCTAGATCAGGCCGGGTACTTATAGGACCACCCTCGTGTGTTACTGACCATTTCAAATTTTATATAAGGTTTGAAACGATCAGTGCCAATAATTGTCTTTTATTAAATTTTATTGAAAGTTACACACAACCAAATTGCTGAGTTCTTTTTCCAAAATGAAACTGGAACAGTTGTCATATGGAATAGCAGAGATAGATGTAAATGATTCTAGCAAATGTAAAGACGAAATAGCGATATCGGATGCGAAACCGCATAATGACATTCCAAGCGTTTTTAACCGTATTTATTTCAGATGGGAAAAAAATTCCTGCCGGTGTTGATGTTTATATCCACATACATTGGATTCACATGGACCCCGTACGTTTTCCGGATCCAGATAAGTTCGACCCCGACAGATTCCTTCCCGAAAACTCCATCGGAAGGCATCCGTATTGTTATATACCTTTCAGTTCTGGTTTAAGGAATTGTATTGGTATGACATAATTATTTGGTGTCTAGATGATGCGAATCAATTAACATTAAACGATTCTAGGACAGAAACTTTCCGTATACGAGATGAAAATCATTCTGGCCTCCATAATTAACAGGTACAAAATTATATCTACGCAACGCACGGAAGATATAGACTACTTTCCAGAAATTATAGCTAAACCTTCGAATGGTATCTTCATAAAATTGGAGAAGAGAATTGATTAGGTGTTTCAATGGTTATTGATTGTGTAGTTAGATGTTATGTGTACATATGTATATATATATATATATATATATATATATACATATATATATATATATGTGTATATATGTATATATATATATATATATATATATATATATATGAGGGTAGTCTGAAAAGCTTCCGACTTAAAAAAGATACAAGACATTTTTTCTTAAAATTTATATTTATTTTTCTACATAGTCTCTTTGTAACTCTACACACTTCTCCCAGCGATGTGCCCATCTTTTTAACTCGTCCAAATAGTATTCGGCGTTTTTCTCTGCAAAATAATTGTTCACGAAGGTGATTGCCTCGTCATTTGACGAAAAGCTCTGTCCTCCGAGCGCAATTTTTAGATGAGGGAACAAAAAGTAGTGGCTTGGGGCTAGATCTGGTGAGTAAGATGGATGGTCAAGCAGTTCAAACCGTAATTCGTGGATATTCGCCATAGCGTGAGACGTCGCGTTGTTCTTGGTGAAACAGGAATTTTTTTCCGCAAACGTTGCCATTTTTCCACAATTTCTGCCTTCAACTTGTCAAGTAATGATGCGTAGTATGCTCCTGTAATAGTTTTTCCTTTTTGAAGATAATCGATTGAGAAAATTCCATGACTATCCCAAAAAACCATCGCCATCACTTCCCCAGCCGTTTTTGCTTTTTTGGAGCCGATTTCCCTTTGGCAGTCCACCGTTTGATTGTATTTTTGTTTCGAGCATATAATGGTGTATCCAAGTTTCATCTACGGTAATTAATCGGCGCCAAAACTAGAATTTGTTGCTCCTAAACTGCGCCAACAGATTGTTGGAAATGTTCATACGAACATGTTTTTTATCTAACGTTAACAAACGCGGCACAAAACGCGCGGACAGCTTTCTCATGCCGAAATCTTGATTTAACATGTGACAAATACGTTCATAGCCTTTGCTATCTCTCTCACTTTAATTCGACAGTCGTATAGCACCATTTGGTAAGCTTTAGCGATGTTAATTTCAGTAGTTACAGTTTTTGGACTTCTCGAACGTTCATCGTCTCCCAAGCTCTTGCAGCCACGTTTAAATTCAGCTGCTCAAAATTTCACTGTGGTAAATGATGGTGTAGATTCCCCGTACACAGAGTCCAACTAATCTTTGATTTGCGTAGGCATATTGCCTTTCAAAAATAAATATTTAATGTCAACTCAATACTCGACATTCACATCGACTCACTGAAACGACTGTCAAATAACAACTGCACGTCCAAAATGGCTGAAACTTTGGTGAGTACCTGACAATATATACACAATAACATTCCCTAGTTTTTATTGATGAATGCAGCTATCTTCACGTTGGGGTCGGAAGCCTTTTAGATCACCCTCGCATATATATATATATATATATATATATATATGATGAGTTTAATAATTGTTATATAATAAGAATCAATAAAAATAAATAACTTTGGTGTTTTCTAGACCTATATGTGTTAACCCAATATGCAATACTATAAAAAAGTAAGCACGCGTGAATACAGTTTTCCATGTGCGACATTGTTTAATTATCTGCTGATGGTGACAACTTAGTTGTCGAAATACGTATGCAGAATGCGAAAATTAATGTGGAAAGGGGTTATATATCAACCTTCAGTGATTAAAAAAAGCATTAACATTATTACATATACCTAAAATGTGTGCGTTTGCTCCTTGGAATGGAATATTCAAGACATTTAATTTTTCGATGTCGACCAAGCAGCTCAAATTCATCATAAATAAGTAATTTCGAAACCTCTCGGTATCCGGTCTGCTTTATTGTAGAAAAATGTCGATGTCGTCCCTTAATTCACAAATGTGTTGCAAAATCTGGTACGTAGACTTCCGCGGTCGTTGTCCATGCTATCTGCTTCTGGGCTTCCCGGCTGGAACCGCGTCACTTGTATATCTGCCGACGTTTCGTCCCATTTGTATGGGACATCTTCATCAGTTTCAGTACAATAGTTGAGTCCTGAAGATGTCCCATACAAATGGGTACGAAACGTCGGCAGATATACAAGTGACGCGGTTCCCGCCCGGAAGCCCGGAAGTAGATAGCATGGACCACGACCGCGGAAGTCTACGTACCAGATTTTATAGGGCCCTTTGTTGAAGGAGAACATTATTCATGTCTGTATATGGATGAAGTGAAATTTCTTTTTCATCTGATCCTAGCTAGCTAGCAGGTGTTGTAAAAGTTTCCATGTCATAATCATCGTCCCTCTTTATAAAGCAGTAACGTTGGATGTACTGCACCCATGTCTTGTCAAAGTGCAGCAAATATTCCTGATTTAACAGGTTCCACTTTGATATACCATGGTTACAAACGTAAGGACAATGCTCAGACAGGACATATTTCTTTGGAAGCTAGAACTCTTTGTGAACATATTTCTTTGGAAGCTAGAACTCTTTGTGAACCATATAATGTGTCCACAAAAGCCAGGGAGATTTTTGTTTCACTAGTGCTTGCAAGCTTGTCTTCCAGAGTATTCCAGACATTGTACTATCACCACCGGTGCAAATTCCGATCCAATTTTACCACTCCATCCTCTCCACGTTAAGAATTGTGTTTGAAAATTCGGTGGCAAATATTAAATGGAAAGGCTGTTGTAAAATTAATTTTTGTTCATGAATTCATGGGATTCTAAAACTTTTTACCCTATTTAGTAGTTGCATTGTAGTTTATTCTATCTTTTTGTCTACGTTTATCCGGTATTCGTCCAGTTTTCCATATTTTTATCTATCGTCCCCTGTATATATATTATCACCGTGCAGTATGCTTACTTAGAATCGTAAAGTCTAGAATGAGAGTGACGGATAAATATCACAAGTTGGTAACGATGTTTTCGAAATGAAATTGAAAGAAATTATCTCTCAAAAAAAATATTTAAATGCACATGTAAGTAATGCGTGTGCAGTGTGCGTATATATAATAGTTTCATGCGTAGCAAAGTGCAGTACATAAATACTTTACTCAAGTTGAATATGTATTTAGTGATGTTATCTTGTCTTTTATTTTGTATCTGGATTTTGATATCTTATAAGCGAAGGCAAGATATTAACGAAGATCTATTTAAATTACCAGGACTACTCGAGGGCGTTAATTCTAGGAACGTTATAAATGTTTATAGGGTTCCGTAGAGAAGGTACTTTACTTATTGACTTAGATTTAGTGCTCAGATAAGGTTATTATTGGTATAATAGTTTAAAGTAATTTTTTGATGTTTTAAATATTTGCTGTTCATTAAACGGCCCTTCCTTCCAGAAGGATGTCAGTTATATGTATAAAAATACACGAGAATATACATTTTTTTATTCCTGTTCCGGGTTTGAAGTGGTTTAGATCAGAAAAATTTCGTGCAACAATTTTTTTCTACATCTAATGTAACCATTGTTGCCTATAAAATTGGAAACGATCCTGAACTGATTCAAATATGGAACGAAACTAAAAATTACATTATAAATCTGTGTGTAACGGTAAATAAACTTATTATCAAAGTAGTTAAACAAATCTAAATAATAAAAATATATAAAGGTGTAGTTACATGATTATCTAGTGGTGTTATATATGGTATTCAAATACACTAGATACTTATTATATTTATTACAATAATTTATAGTTGAATTTGATGGAGCCTGTGGTTGATTGACTTGATCAATAAGGTTGATATATAACCCCTTTCCACATTAACTTTTGTAAATTCTGTATACGCATTTCGACAACCAAGTTGTCATCATCAGCAGATAATTTCAAAGTGTCGCACCTGGTAAAACACGGCGAAAAACAACTGTACGAAAATCAAACTCCGTACGCGATCCACACCGCTCAAAACCAAGATGAACACTGTGTTTGTTTCACAAGATTTGATAAAAAACGTGTATAATTATCGAGAACTAGACACGTATGAAAGCATGCACATCTTTAAGAATTTAAACCATGTGGTGAACAATAATGAAACAGGCCCCTTACAATCGTCCCTTTTCTCTCTACTTAATGTCAGAAGAGGAACAATATAATAAATCATAGGCAGGCACTTGTCTTGACCGTAACCCCCGTTTTCAATGTAGTGCATGTTAGTTTAAGTAAAAATAATTTTTAAAAATCTTGTGAAACAAACACAGTGTACATCTTGGTTTTGAGCGGTGTGGATCGCGTACGGAGTTTGATTTTCGTACAGTTGTTTTTCGCCGTGTTTCACCAGGTGCGACACTTTGAAATTATCTGCTAATAATGACAACTTGGTTGTCGAAATGCGTATACAGAATTTACAAAAGTTAATGTGGAAAGGGGTTATATATCAACCTTATTGATCAAAACAATAATTTATATAAGATTTTATTTCATAAATATCATTTTCCTGGCTGGATTATTTTCGTATACCAGGTCTGATCAAAAAATAACCGTTATTTTCAATTTTTTCAAAAAGTATTTATTTATTCATCAATAACTATCTTGTCCCCTTCAAAGTAATCCCCCTCAGATATAATACACTTATGCCAGCGTCTTCTCCAATCCTCGAAACACTTCTGAAACGCGCTTTTTGGTATCGCCAACAGCTCCTGTTTCGATTTTTCTTTTATCTCCTCAATCGTAGAAAAACGCTTTCCTTTCATCGGTGTCTTCAGTTTTGGGAAGAGGAAAAAGTCAGCGGGGGCCAAGTCCGGTGAATACGGTGGTTGAGGCATGATAACGGTCTTGTTTTTGGCCAAAAACTCACGCACAAGCATCGATGTGTGAGCTGGTGCGTTATCATGGTGATTGTTTTTTCCACAATTCCGATCGTTTGAGCCGTATTGCTTCACGCAAATGTTGCCTAACTTCCTTGTAGTATTCCTTATTAACAGTACGACCTGTTGGCAAGAACTCATGATGCACCACGCCATTATAATCGAAGAAAATAGTAAGTAAAACCTTCACATTTGATCGAACTTGGCGTGCATTTTCTCGGCCTTGAAAAATAAGACAATTAATATAACTTAAATCAATATTATTACAAAAAATGTCTACAGGAAATGTAGAATTTAATGTTAGATATGAAAACATGCTAAAAAATCTTAAATTAAAATAAATAAAGGTGGTATATAGTCGTACAAACAGGGTGATGATGGATATTATACGAAGGTCGTCCCAGAAGTTCCCGATCCAATAAAGAAAACACAAACATTTTTGAAAGAAATATTTTTCAACATAATCTCCTTTCAGCTCTATAAACTTTTCCCAGCGTTGTTCAATAAGTTCAATACCCTTTTTATAGTAAGAACCGTTTTGTGGATTTTGTTCACCATTTCTGGAGTTGTCACCTCATTTGGTCGACCAATACGATGCTCGTCTTGGCAGCTTGTATGTCCTCGTTTAAACTCTGCTACCCCTACTACCTAATATTTCACTGTTGTAAATGAAGGAGCAGACTCACCCAGAGTAGAATCCAGTTCGGCTTTTATATCGGTTGGGCTGAAGCCTTTCAAATAAAAGTATTGTACGAGGATAGTTTGACAAGTAGTGAAAATGACACATAGGTGGCGCTCTAATTGGTAAAACAAATGCACGCTAATTTAGGTTGCCTATTTATATGTTTATATTCCGATATTTAGGTAAATCGGTTGATTAGTTCATTTTTGATTGAAAAAGAAGCAACACGTCGTTTTGTTAAAATGGAAAAAGCGGAGAATCGTGCGGTGATTAAATACTTCGTAATTAAGGGTATGAAAGTTACCGAAATAAAAGATGAGTTACGGGAAACATTAGGTGAATCTGCTCCATCATCCGCCACAATAAGTAGATGGATAAATGATTTTAAACGTGGTAGAACAAGCTGTGTTGATGAAGCGCGCTCTGTAGCACCCAAAATCGTGACTTCTAAGGAAATGATTATAGAAATCCATAATATTATTACGCACGATCGACGACTCAAAGTGAGAGAGATAGCAGACATGGTAAACATTTCAACAGAACGCGTACACCACATTTTAATGAAAGAATTGGGCCTTTCCAATCTTTCGGCAAGATGGGTGCCGCGATTGCTTACGACTGATCAAAAGTTCATTCGTTTGCTCATTTCCAATGAGTGTTTGGACCTTTATAAGCAGAATCCGATTGATTTTTGTAGGCGATTTGTTACTTGCGATGAAACTTGGATACACTACAGTACATCCGAAACTAACAACAGTCGAAACAATGGTTAGAACGTAGTTCTGCACCTCCAAAGAAAGCGTAAGCCACTTTATCGGCAAACCAGGTGATGGCAACAATTTTTTGGGATTCGAAGAGCATTTTGCTCATTGATTACCTTCAGAAAGGTGCTACAATAAATGGACAATATTATGCAGAACTTGTACAAAAATTAAATGTTGAGATTCGTGCTAAACGGTCAGGAATGGCAAAGAAAAAGATTCTGTTTCACTAAGACAACGCTCCCTCGCATACCAGCACATTTGGGATGTCCAAAATCCACGAGTTGCGTTTCCAATTAGTACCGCATGCGCCTTATTCGCCGGATCTAGGTCCTTCCGACTTCCACCTTTTTTCGAAATTGAAAACGGCACTAGGTGGAAAGAAATTTTCTTTTAACGACGAGCTTATCATCTTCATAAATGAGTATTTTGCAACCCTTCCGGAATCGCATTTTAGAGATGGCATAGAAGCATTGGAGCACCGTTGGAATAAATGTATTGCTCTTTTAGGAGAATATATTGAAAAATAATAATTATTTTGTATTTTAAAAATTCGTTTTTCTTTTCCATTCTCTCTACTTGTCAAACTACCCTCGTATGGCTACGGTAGCTCATTCAAACTACTCTATTTGGGAAGCCGCAACCTTCATCCAGCAATTCTCCCACTTTTGGAAAAATCCTTGAATTCAGCTTTCGGAATGGCTAATAGGTGCTGCCTGTCATTCCTTCTTCTCCACGTCGTCTAATTTGCTTGCTTCATTTCAGAGAATATTTCAATTTTGGAAAGAGCCACAAATCCAAGGGGCTTAATCAAAAGCGTTGGGTGATGGCGTAGTTGAACCGTAAGTTGCGATGAACGAGTAGATTGTTGCTACTTTTCCACAAATCTGGCCGTTGTTTTCTTTCAAAACTTTGTATATTTCCTGTAATATTTATAACTGAACAGAATTCTACCTTTTTTCGCCCACTCCAGTGCACATGTAGGCTGTTTCTGTATTGTAATGGGAGAAAAATAATGGAATAGAGTTCAGTTTTAATGAAATATTGGAGAAAAATCAGTTTAGAAAGCCAAATTTAATTTCTGAATTTGCCAATTCAATTACAATAGGTATACACTCTGTCCTAATGCTACAATGGGCTATTTATAACTCGTGGATATTGAAAATACGTAAGCTCGTCAGCATATTATCTTCCCTTTGGCAACCTTAAAAGACTAATAGCAGAAATCAAAAGATGGATGGATCAATTAATATCCTATTAAAGTAGATGCAACCGTTTTAATGGATGTGGTAACATATAACAGAAATATTCGAGATGTTCTATGAGCAAGCAAATATACGCAACATAACAACTGCCAAGAGATTCAACATCCGTTAGTGGAATCCAAAATATACGGAACACTGTGTAAATACAAGTCAGTCTTTTTTGATCAATCAATAAAGCATAAATTTACACCAGCACAAACTTACACCATACTAAACGTAGCAAGTCCCCGTAATTATATGAATCATCTAAGATTCATAAACCGCATATCTGTTTGAGACTAATTGCTATTTGGAGCAATTCTCCCTGTCATCCGCTGGCAAAGTTCTTATTGAAAATAATCATTCCGATATCGGGCAAAACACAATCGGTCATTCCTAACAAAGAACACTTCATCGACGAAATCGAAAGTCTGAAAGTTGGTTAGTTCTGTCACAAGCACTCAACTCGTAAGAATAGTTCTTTTCAATATAGAAAATATAACTCGCTCGAATTGAATTCGTTTGCGAGCGAGTTTAATTCGAGCACCCTCTGTACTCTGTTTCAGACGGAAAAAGAATTCCTGCCGATGTAGATGTTTTTATCCACATACATAGGATTCACATGGATCCCGTACATTTTCCGGATCCAAATAAATTCGACCCCGATAGGTTTCTTCCCGAAAACGCCATTGGAAGGCATCCGTACTGTTACGTACCTTTTAGTGCTTGTTTAAGGAATTGTGTTGGTATGACATAGTTGGTGTCTACACGACGCAAAGTAATTAAACCTGATTGATTCTAGGACAGAGGTTCGCCATGTACGAGATGAAAGTCATTCCGGCTTCCATAATTAACAGGTACAGAATTACATCTACACAACGCACGGAGGATATAGGATTAATGGCAGAAATTACACTTAAACCGACAAATGGCATCTTTGTAAAATTGGAGAAGAGAATTGATTAGGTGTTTCAATGGTTATTGTTATTATGTAATTTTATAATGTTATATTTATATATGATGGGTTAAATAATCTTTATATCATTTAGATTAATAAATTATAAATTAATGAAAAGTTTTCTAGACTTATTGGAGTGTGTCAAACCCAAAATGCAATACTATATAAAAAAAAATCGACTCATAATAAACATAAATAATCGGTAAAATTTATTTTCATTGTCTAAGTATGTTTTCCCAGACGTCTGGCAAATTGCAAGAATCTGCACCATTTTTAAGAAAGGAACTGTTACTGATACAAGCAATTACCACACTGTTGCGATTATATCTACCTTCGCTAATGTTTTTGAATCACCAATGAACAAGCAAACATTGTTTCCTACTAAATCATCAATACTACTACATAAACTTTAATGTACGGTTTCTCAAGCCATAGCTGAGATATTGAATCGGGAAGAATAGTTGGGTGAAATACATCCAGGCCTTTCAAAAACATTTCATACTATAAATCATATGTGGGCAACAACCGGCACGCTGTAAGATTTGATCCGGCCCGCGAGACATTTTGAAAAACTCAATTAAAAAAATATATTTTACTATTTACTCAGACACACGGAATCAAGTGTGCGAGCAAGCCGAGTGGCGGCGATTATCAAAGAGTGAGGCGGCAAACATTAAAACTTTTGATGTTTGCCGCCTCACTGGCGGCGCAACAAAAGATTATTGCTTCTCAATTGTTCTATACTAGACGATTCTAGATAATTCCTTCATTTTGCCTATATGACGAAGATTTATAATATATTTACGTAAATATATTTACTTCAGTTCAATTTTTTTTATCCATTCATTAATAAATTTTAACAATTTACCTTTACCGTAGCTGGTACATTTTGGCACGCCAACGTGTGGTGCACCTTGGTTCATGTTATATACACAGTCTGTCGCAGAGAAAACCCAAATTTTAAAATAAAAACAAAAGTTTACTATTATGGTAAAATTCATTTATTTTATTCGAAGGCTGACTACTTTGTTAGTCTACAATGTTTTGCACGATCAATTAATATTACATCTGGTTGTTTTACGTGAAACTTTATAAAAGACAAGAAAGACAAACAAAACTTTGTTGAAGAATAGTTTTGCTTCTCATATGTTTTTAATATTAATTCGAAGAATTGATATTAAAATGGGATTGGCTGAGCTTGAACGACATATAATAATTATATACAAAGGGTATTAGGAAAGTTTTGCAATGTGACTCGCAATATGATGCATGCTGAGACATGTTAATACGTGCATAGTAGCCACCGCGCCATGTCAATGGGCTCAGTTATTCATTAGCAGTGGGAGTGTAAAGTGATTGCGATGGCATCGTGGTCACGAAATGAGATAAGGGCAGTTTTGCGTTATAATTTCGTGCGTGGTTTAAACATAGACCAGTGAAGAAAGAAGAAATGATTCTTGCACTAGGTGATGTTTGTTAACATCGCACAACGATATTCAGGTGGTATAGAGAATTCCAAAGGGGAAATTTAACTGTGGAGGATGCTGAGAGGCCGGGAGGGCCACGAACGTCAGTTACGGAGGAAAACGTTACTACTGTGAGGAAAATGCTTGGCGAGGACAAGCGAGTGACCTACCAACAGATAGAGGGTACTTCAGGCCTAAATGCACAAGCAATTCGTTCGATTCTGCATGATCATTTGCACGTGAAGAAGCTTTATTCTCTCAGGGTGCCGCATCGACTGACTGAAGAGCAAATGACACGACGTGGGACTTGGTGCTTGGAGACGCTAAAAGAGTTTAATAAGAGACAATCTCGGTATGTGAACAACATCGTGACAGGTGACGAGACTTGGCTGTACTATTACGATGTGCCGCCCAAGCTCAAAACAAAGTTTGGATATTTGATGATGAGGACACACCCATAGTTGTCAGAAAATCTCGATCTGTAAAGAAAAAATGATGTATTTTTCAAATCGAGTGGAATTGTGGAACGCGTCGTTTTGAACACACAGAAGACTGTTACAGCTAAGTGGTATATTGAACAGTGGCTGCCTAAAGTCATTGGATCTATGAAGAACACCTGGTTCCTCCATCACGATAATGCTCCAGCTCACCACGCCAAAGCCTGCACCGAATATTTCACCCTCCCTATAGTCCAGATCTTGCTCCCTGCGACGTTGCACTGTTCCCGCATGTGAAAATGGAGCTGAAAGGGAGTCAGTTTTGCAATGATGAGGACCTTCTACGGGCTTGGGACAACGAGTGTGCTTTACTCCCTAGTGAAACTAGGCACAACTGATTTAAAGATTGGTTTCGGAGGATGGAGAGGTGTATTGAGTGCAGAGGAAATTACTTTAAAAAAATAAACAAAGCTGTATTGCAAAACTTTCCTAGTACCCTTCGTAATGCACTATTGTTTGTAAAATAACTTAGCAATGAGGTTCTGTGTCACAGGTATGAATAACGGCTACTCGGTAGATATGCTGGTAACTCATACATGTAATTGGATGGACAGACCATTCTTAGTTTTAGTCACTTGTACATTGTTATCATATTCTAACTTCATCATAAAATGCATTTTCGTATTAATATCAAAATGAACTGCGTACCATTTTTAAAATTATTATTGAATACACTTATATGCAATTAAATCATAACTATTTTTAGTTTTACTTTAATATATTCTTTCAGATATTCCGGAATTATAGACCTGTCGTAGTGATCTCCACTTTTGCTAAAGTATTTGAAATGCTGCTTTATAGGCGTGTGTCTGTTGGCACCAGACCACATCTGTCTACCGCACAGCATGGCTTCACGACTCAACGGTCTACTACAACTAACTTGGCCATTATATCTCAGGAGATCGCTCAATCTCTCGATGCTGGTAGTCAATTGGACGTCGTTTATACGGACTTTTCCCGTGCGTTTGACTTAATTGATCATCGACTTCTGTTGTGTAGACTGAGTTCCTTTGGTCTCGGTGGATCGCTGTTGAAGCTGTTCCAATCGTATTTGAGCAATAGAATGAATTATGTTTATTACAATGGGTTTAAGTCTCGGTTTTTTCATTCTTCCTCCGGTGTTCCACAGGGGTCTAACCTTGGACCACTTTTGTTTAATATTTTTGTGGATGACTTGATTAGGTCTATCGACTGCCCGGTCTTGGCTTACGCCGATGATATTAAAATCTTTCATCGAATTGACTCGCTGTCCGATGTTGACTTGTTGCAGGCCATTGTCAGCAAAATCTATAACTGGTCCTTGTGTAACCGCTTAAGTTTAAACATTGAGAAGTGTTTCCTGGTGTCATTGCTCTAGAAGGATTTCTAGAATAGAATCCTGTTACTCAATTGGCGGCGTTACGATTTCTCTTAAGTCCTCGATCAGAGATCTCGAAGTTTCTCCGATCATGTTCTTGGTGTGACGGCTGCGGCTTCCAGATCTCTCGGTTTTATAATTCGCACATGCCGATACTTTCATAATATGGACACTTTGAAGACCCTTTTCTTTGCTCATGTCGTTTCCAAACTGAAATATGCGTCTACAGTCTGGTACCACACCTATAAATCTCAAAGTCCTGGAACAGATACAACGCAAATTTTTTGAAATACCTCTCATTTAAATGTGATGGTCGATATCTGTCCGTGGAGTGAATTACAACGAGTTGTTGGAGCGACATGACATCGTATCGCTGTCTGATAGGAGAAAAACTCTTAGCGCTTTATTTATGCAGTGTCGTTAATGGGAGGGTTGATACGCTGGATTTACTGTCGCGTGTTTATTTCATTGTTTCATTGGGATCAAGGGCGAATCAACTGATTTATGTCCCTACGGTAAGGACCAATATTTTGCTGAAGGCCCCTTTGGTTCATTCGGCAGTAAATTTCAACAATCTGCAGTACGATTTGCTATGACCACTATTTGTAAAAATATGTTTGATTTAAGATACACATTTCATTTTCACAATGTAACTGTTGATTATTTTTTTTTGTATTTCTTTGTTTGTTACCCGTTTTGGAGTAATAATCTCTGTTGGGTAACTTAATAAATATTATTATTATTATTATATTCACTATAACAAATTCCCATTTATGTTAATAAATTTACTTCTGTTTCCAAATTAATTTCTTTATATATATATACAATTTGCTAAAAGTGTTTTGGTCGACAGTGTATAAGATAATCCAAATTAATAAGGTTCGTCGGGTATTCGGTCAATGTAAGGAAAATGAAAAACCAATCCTTTGTTTTTTCCTCTATATTCCGCTATAAATTTATAGCTTCATCAGGAGTTAAAAACTAGATAATTCAAAAAATTTAAAAATCATTAAGATGTTATTTGCCATATTATATACAGGGTGGGGCAGAATAACGAGCGATTTTAAAAAGCCCGCGATTTGCACCGTGTCATTCGGAGGTGGTAGGGACGCTATCGGCCATGTTTCCTTGGTATTAGCATTTAGTAACAATGGAGCGTTGGACCCCTAAACAGCGTGCGTACGCTGTTAAGGCGTTTTATGAAAATGATAATTCTTACATACGCGCGCGTCGTGCCTTTCGAAATCATTTTAACATTAATCTCAATTAACTAGTACCGTCTGCCTGTGCCATTTAAATATGGTCGGCCAAAATCGGTGCGTACGCCCGAGAATATCGTGTAAGAACTGCTATTGAGCGAAGCCCGCGTCGTTCAGCTCGCCGGCATAGCACTACACTTGGGATTTCAAACCGAACTGTCAGACGAATATTACACAAGGATCTCCACCTTCATCCATACAAAATCCAAATCGTACAGGCTCTTAAAGGCACGGATTATGTGAGTCGACAACGATTCTGTGAAGAGTTTTCAGATTTAATTAATCAACATGAGGATATTGTAAACAACTTATGGATGAGTGACGAAGCCCATTTCCATTTGTCCGGTTACGTCAATAAGCAGAACTTTAGATACTGGAGTGACGTAAATCCTAGACAAATGCATCAAGAATCCCTTCACCCCTGCACTCCACAAAAGTTACTGTGTGGTGCGCTATGTCTTCATCGGGGATCATAGGCCCTTACTTTTTTGAAAATGCTCGTGGCAATGCTGTGACAGTAACCTCACAAAGATACGCCGACATGTTGGAAAACTTTTTTGAACCACAGCTTGCACGCTACGAAGTTAACGAAGAAACATTTTTTTCAACAAGACGGAGCAACCTCCCATACAGCCAGAGTATGCATGAATATTGTTAACAGATTATGTATTTCCAAATCATGTGATTTCTCGAAATGGGGACTTGACCAGGGCTTCCCGTTCACCGGACCTCACACCGTGCGACTTTTTCTTGTAGGGGTACTTAAAAAGTAAAGTGTTTCAAGATAACCCACCGCAAACAATTCAAGCCCTGAAAGAACGGATCCGACAGGAAGTGGAAAACATTCCCCTAGCAATGCTGCAAAATGTAATGAATAGTTTCAAAACACGATTGGAAGAATGTGTACGCCTGAACGGATGTCATCTTTCCGGAGTTATTTTTAAAAAATAAAATAATTTATGCTTTTTTATGTTCTTTGAGAAAATAATGAATTTATTCCTAAATATTGTTTTTCTTGTTTTTTACAGCCTTTTTAAAATCGCTCGTTATTCTGCCTCACCCGTTGCTAACACACAAAACCAATAACATTTTAATGATTTTTAAATTTTTTAAATTATCTAGTTTTTAACTCCTGATGAAGCTATAAATTTATAGCGAAATATAGAGGAAAAAACAAAGGATTGGTTTTTCATTTTCTTTACATTGACCGAATACCCGACGAACTTAGTAATTTGGATTATATATATATATATATATATACCATTAACTTAGCTATAAATGAAGTTCTTATAACTGTAAACAAATTAAAACTTAGTTTTATAGATATATATATATATATATATATATATATATATATATATATATATATTCCATTTTTCATATATTTGTCGTTTTCAATAAAATTCGCTCCATATAAATATTCCAATTTTAGTCCATGTCCATTGATGTTTAACCAAGTATTTTCGCTATGCATCAATCACTTAAATGCTTATGATATAACACTGATTTAAGAGTTTATTTACGAGCGTGGTCCCAGAAGGACCCGGCCCAACAAGGAAAACACAAACATTTTGGAAAGAAATATTTTTCAACATAATCTCCTTTCAGCTCTATACGCTTTTCCTAGCGATGTTCAATAAGTTCGATACCTTTTTTATAACAAGAACTGTCTTGCTCCTCAAAATAGCCATTAACTGCTGACATCACTTCTGCATCGTTGGAAAATCTTTGACCACTGAGCCATTTTTTTCAATTTTTGGAACAGAATGTAATCCGTGGGGGCTAAATCTGCTGAACAGGGTGCATGAGGTAGCAATTCAAACTTTAATTCATTAATTTTGGCCACTGCAATAACGGATTTGTGAGCTGGTGCATTGTCTTGATGAAACAACACTTCCTTCTTAGCCAAAGGCGGCCGTTTTTACTTGATTTATTTGCTCATACGTTGCAATAAGTTCGGCGTTGACAGTTTTTCCTATTTCAAGATAGTGGATGAAAATTATTCCACGCGCATCCCATAAAAAACCGATGCCATGACCTTGCCTGCAAATGAAACGGTTTTCACCTTCTTTGGAACCGGTTCTCCTTTTTGAGTCAATTGTTTTGATTGTTCTTTTGTCTCGGGTGTGAAGAGATGGACCCATGTTTCATCCATGGTTATGAAACGGCTCAAAGATTTTACTTTGTTGCTATGAAACTTCGCTAAAAACTCAATTGAAACATCTTCACGACAGTATTTTTGCTCTAGTGTGAGCAAACGCGGCACCCATCTTGCACCCAGCTTTCTCATATCCAAATTTTCAGATGACATGCGATGTACCGCACTTTTTGAAATGCTTACTATGTCTGCTAGCTCGCGTACTTTCAGTCGACGATCATTCAGTACCGCTTTGTGGATTTTCTTCACCATTTTTAGAGTCGTCACCTTATTTGGTCGACCAGTGCGATACTCGTCTTGGCAGCTTATACGGCCTCATTTAAAGTCTGCTGATCAATATTTCACTGATATAAACGAAGGAGCAGACTCACCCAGAGTAGAATCCAGTTCAACTTTTATATCGGTTAGGTTGAGGCCTTTCAAATAAAAGTTTTGGATCACGTAACGATGACCAATTTTCTCCATTTTTACACTATTACTTATTTACACGTTCACTATTGATGGCTGAAACAAAATACTAAACAACATGGTCTCTTTAATCTTGAAACATATGCTTTATAGATTGTGTAATTTCTAATACAGTGATATTTTTTAAGCAACTACCGCCATCTCTAGGTCAGGCCGGGTATTTATGGGACCACCCTCGTATTTAGCACTGCTTTAAAACTAACGATTGCTCTGATTTCTGAACACGATCGAAGTGTTCAGAAATCAGAGCAATCATGATGATTATAAATAATCATCATATTTATTAAATAGCGTATATTCGTGGTAAGTACTCTTTATATTTTTTCAAATATTTTTTTGTCGTATTTATTATTTTTCAGATATATTGGAAATGACTAGGATTTTCGACGTTTGCCTTATATATGTCTTTGGACAAAATAGATACGAATTGTCAATAATTCTGTAGGATACAAGTTATATGACAAATAAATAATGCTTAATATTACAGAAATTAAAAATGGATTTTTATTTCTTTTTAAGGAAGAAATTGGATATCGTATATGGACTCGAATTTTATTTCACTAGGTACAAGTGTGGAAGGGTGATGATGGCAAATACTTTTTCCAATTGTTACGTTTCAACAGCTGTTACCAATGACATTCAGCTGTCAAAATATTCAATAAAGTTTGCCATTCCATCATGCATCGTTTCACGCTTCCCGAACGTGTGGAAATTATTAAAAATTATCATCGAAATTTCCGCTCAGTTGTAAATATGCAAAGTGAATTTCGTCGTGAGCTCGGTCGTCATCATGACTTCAGTCGCACCATGGAAAATTTTGAGCGAGAGTACATTCTTTTGGACTTTAAGCCACCAGCCAGACAGAGATTGGTACGAAGTGAAGAAAACATAGCCGTCGTAGCGAGCAGTATCGAAGGAAACCCAGAAATATCGATTCGACGCCGCCCAGCTGAATTGGGCATCGCCAGAGAGTCAACCCGGCTTATTTTGCGATTGGATTTCGGCCTAGATATAAGATTATGTAGACGCAAGAATTGAAGCCGGCCGATTATAGATAACGCCGTGAGTTCGCTAATTGGGCGCTGGAAATGTTGGCTGGAGATCCGAATTTTGGTCAAAAAAATTATCTTTTCGGACGAGGCTCGTTTTTGGCTCATCGGCTATGTCAACAAGCAAAATTGCCGTTAATGGAGCGACCGCAATCTATGTGTTCGACCAAGCATTAATGCATCCACATAGTTTGACTGTTTGGTGCACTTTATAGCACAGCGGCATCTTCGGACCTTATTTCTTTTGAAACGAGGAAGGAGACAACGTTACCATCAATGGTCCTCGGTATAGAGCGAGGCTAACTGACTTTCTGTGACCAAAACTCGACAACATCGATATATTCAAGCTGTGGTTCCAACAAAACGGCGCTACGTGCCATACAAGCGACGCAACGCTCGAAGTTGTGACGGAGAAATTTGGCGAGTGGGTTATCTCATGGCGAGCGTTCATCAATTGGCCCCTGAGACCATGCGACTTGACAGCCTTTGATTATTGTCTCTGGAACTACGTCAAGTCCTTTTTCTACGCTAAGTCAACTACTTTGGACGAGCTCGAGGCTATCATTCGAGACGATATTCCCGGAATAATGCCGCACATGTTGGATCTAGTCATCAAAAATTACACCAACCGCTTGAAACACTGCAAACGAAGTCGATGCGGCCAATTAAATGATGTGCTGGTTCGTTCATAATGGCATGCGTGTAGTTTAAAAATAAAGCTAGTTTCAATTTGATATCGCACACCGTTGTTTTATTTATATTTCTTTTCCTATCGTTGTTATCTGGTCACTTTATATTTTAGTGTGGTAGCTAGGTCCGTGGTAGGGCTCGCATAAAAAAATCCGCGAAATACTTTACGCGAAAACAAAGCGCACTATCTTTTATTTAAAACTATACGATTTGAAGTTTTAAAATATGTTCCTCTGTTGTTAAAAACATTAATTTAGCACGTTAGCAATACTTTTGTTTTATTCACCTTAAGAAAAAAGATGTTTTTTTCCCTCTCCTCTCCTCTTCTCCCAATTCAGTTTACATTTACAGTATTGTGCAAATTAATGGAATCATGACTATTTTTTTAGTTTTCTTCATGTGGCAACATTGTTAGGTCAGTTCTGACAGTAGTTTTACGTCAAAAAACATAACCTATATCACTGGGAATACATTACACAGTTATTCGGTGCGTTTTAAAGAGTTTGTTCACATATACTCTTTCAAAGTTCAAAATTTGATTTAGTTATGTTATGCTTTTATCGGTTGTTCGCGATATGAATATCACACCCAGAAAACGTGAGAAGATTGTGACATTAAGTGAGCACACTTCAATGACACAGAGAAATATTGCTCGGAAATGTGGTGTTAGTCAAGGAGCAGTAAGCAAGATCCTAAAGCAAAAAAAGAATACCGGAGTAGTTGAAGTGAAACGAGCGGGAGAATGTGGGAGAAAGAAGAAGATGACACCCCGGGATGTCACATTTTTTGTCAGACATAGCAAGCTGAACCCAAGAAAAACTAGTTTTGAACCACAAAAAGACTTAGCCGGCGCTGGAGTGAAAGTGCATCACTCGATAGTTCGTAGGAGACGTTTAGAGTCTGCAAGAAAAACCATTCGACCACAGAAGAAGCAACTCTTCACTCAGCGAATGATGAAACAGAGGCTGATTTGGGTCAAGAAATATGCCGGATTGAATGAGGAAGGCTGGAGGAAGGTGTTGTTCTCAGACGAATCCTATTTTTTGGTGCAGGGGCAGCGATCAAAATTCGTGAGAAAAAGTGGAGATGAAATGTGATTTCCAGAGGGGGAAGAGGGGAAAAAAATTATGGAAATTGTATTTTGATTTATTGTAGGGACAAATTTGTATACTTCTTTCTTTTCTTTTTGGAAATAAACTATTATTATTACTATTATTATTAAGAACTCACTGCAGCTCATGTCGATCAGACTGTCAAACATCCTGTAAAGAAGATGTTTGGGGATGTTTTTCGTACATGGGGACTGGATCGCTGGTGTCTATAGAAGGCATGATGAACGGCCAGAAATATAAAGAGCTACTGGATAAGTATTTTGGAAAAGATCTAAAGAAATGTGTGCCAAACGGAGGTGAAATTTTTCAACAGGACTCAGCTTCATGCCACAAATCGAAGGTTATGGTCAAATATTTCAAGGAAAAAGGAGTAACTCTCCTCGACTGGCCTGGCAATTCTCCACACTTAAACGCAATTGAAAATCTGTGAGCCATTTGTAAGGCTAGGTTACATGAAATGGACAGTACAACGAAGACAAAATTGATAGAAGCAGTAATTCAGGTGTGGTTTCGGGACGAGAAAATAAAGGAAAACTGTCAAAAATTAATAGATTCCATGCCGAAAAGGGTTCAGGCTGTCATCGCAGCCAAAGGAGGGCATATCTCTTATTAAATTACTAGTAATTTATAATTTGATACCATCTCATCGTGATTATATGACAAATAAATGGTTTTCTTAGTTATACTGTGTTTGATTCCATTAATTTGCACAATACTGTAACTAACACTAAAAAACACATTAATACAAAACAAATATCTAAAAGTCATGCACAGATTAGAATTTATTTCATTAGAAAAAAACGCGTATTTAAACTATGAATATTCTACTACAAGTTTGAAATTCCCAATTTCAGAAATTCAATTAAATCGTGGTCTACTGTGTATATCTGTAAGTTCCTTTATTAATTTTTTTGCGGGAATACTACGGTAGAACACTACTGTAATATTTAATGTCAGATAAAAGTGGAATTGTATCGCGGACGTACGGGAAAAAATAAAAGACGAAAATGGTAACCCGATAAATCCACATCAGATGACGTTTTCCGATCCAGTACACTAGCATGTTATTTCGTTAAATCATTTTTCGATTTGATGTTCCGGCAACCGCATTTCAGGTCGACTTCACACACGATAATTAGAATAATAGTAACGTTCATTGTTATTTTGTAATTATAACATTTCACGTTTGAATTTCGACCAAGTTTGATAGCAAAATTAATGTATGTACAAATTCACGGTATATTTTCAACAAAATTCGAAAACATTTTGATTGACGTCGACAATAATAAATAAAAGAACTGACTTTTTCAGATAATATTTTGAATAGAATTAATTGTGATAGGAGATATTTTAATTTTTATCTCTCTCTTTCTTTCTGCTACTATTTTAGTCCGCTTGGACTCCTAATACAGAGTGTTTCTATTGCTTGTATTATTACCTCCTCCTGTGAAGAAAATGAAAAAATGAATGAGTGAATGAGGGTTAATTCAATGTCAATGTAATGTGGTGTGAGGAGTTAATAATTACTAGTTGTGTACAATGAGCATCAAAAGTCCAGGACGTGAGCTAAGCTGAAAGAAAGATTATTAGTGGAAATAAAACGACAGGAATGCCTTTAAAATTTTATTCACAAGTTAAATTAATTCTTAAAGCTTGAATGTGTTAAATAGAGATAGTTAGCAAGAACGACAGCAACAAATAAAATATGATAAACGTAATAGCAAAGCTGTAATAAAAGATAAGTCTAACGATATTTAGCTGTTCAATAAAATATAAAAAGAGTTAGATTAGAATGTGCATCGGGCGATGCGTGTACTTGCGTGTTTGTGTATATGTATATATCCTGTGCATTTTCCGCGGACGCGAACTTAAACACATGGACACAACAAACGCGGGAAAACAACTTCACGATCACGTCAAAGGAATGCGTGTGTACTTTGTCATGGTCTGAGAAGAAGTGTCTGTGTCTTACACGCGGCTGCTCTTAAGACACCCCGTATGCTAAAGGGTTAGGATACTGGTCATGTTTGAACCACCCAATAGCAAACGAGAACATTGGCGCGCTATATTCGACTTCCTAGAAAACGGCGGGTACACGTTGCTTTATTACAGTTGGACAGTATGTGACGAATACAAAAGATTCCTGCATTTGTATATATCACAAAAAGGTCAAGATAAATAATAATTTATGACGTGAAACTCGAACTATTTTTAAATTTAAATAACTTAATTTAAAAAACATGATATAGAGAATTATTATTTGTATGCGAAGTGTAACAGTATCTATGTATTTACAGAATTATACTGATGCGCTTCATTCTTAAAACTCTTTCTCCTTCTCTAGATAATGTAAACCGTTCTACCACGGAATGTTGGTGATGTGTATGATATTTTGAGGTTATTGTTCTGATGAAGATATTGAAAGGGACTAGCTCTGTGTGCGATCATTTTATGCGCTCGAACGATTAAATGAGAAGTGTGTCTTACACATATTTTGTTTTATTTTTCGAGAACCCTGTATAGTCCTCATATTTGGCTATTTTATATTCCATATGTCGTTAATGTAAGGTTTTACTTCGATGCAGTTTCCTCAAATGTCGCGCATAAATTGAATTTAGTTTACGCGTATTTTATGTCAACTTCTGTTTCCATTCAATTGAGTCTTTCTTAAAGCCGCTAAAGGCAAGTTTCATGCTTTGGATTTTTTGTGTACAGGTAAGCTGCAGATGTATGTGGTTGTTCTCTGTCTGCATGCGACTTGTCTTCGAATACTCTTCCCTCCAACCTTTTGACCCCGGCCGCATGGCTTGTCTCTGAGTCTTGGTAGATGTTGCAGAAGTATTCAAAAATTCAAGAAAGCGCGTTTAAGTACCCTCGGTTTGAATAACTTAAACGCGCTTCCTTGAATTTTTGAATACTTCTTCTGAGGAATATTAACGAAAGTGAATACGTTTTCTGTAATTTTACCAATTTTGAATGCCTCGACTACCTCTTCCGGCGTAGAAAACCGTTGACCACGAAGTTTATTCTTCACGTGCGCGAACAAAAAGAAATCACGGGGTGCTAGATCGGGGCTCTACAGCGGATGGCTCATCAATTTAATGTTTTGCGCGATCAAATATTCAATTGTTTGAACCATACCTGTGAGAGCTCGCATTGTCATGGTGGAGAATGATCTGTCGTTTTCGGTTTGTGTTCTTTATTTCTCCAAAAACTTTTGGCAAACAAATAGTTGTGTACCATTCCGAATTGACCTTTCTACAACTCTCTAAAGGTGCGGTTGCAACGAGACAGATTTTTCCGAAAAAACTGACGACCATTTGTTTTGATGTGCTTCGAGCGCGAATAACTATTGTGTGTTTTGGCTCATCTTAGAATACCCACACAGTCTACTGCTGTTTACTATCGGGTTCATACGTATAGATCCAAGATTAATCACCTGTGATGGCTTTATAAATGTTCGTCGAAACACCGCCATTGTATTTTTTGTGTATTTCTTGGCACCAATCGAGACGAGTCGTTTTTTGAGCGGTTGTCAAATTATGTGGTACCCACTGTGAACATAGCTTCTTAACGGCTAAACGTTCATGCAGGATCTTATGCACGATGGTGTTACTAATACCTAGAGATACCTCGATCTCACTGTGCTTCATATGACGGTCTTGCATTTTCCCACACAACAACATTCAAAGAACGCCGTCTAAGTTTGAATTCACTATACCAACGATATACTGTAGTTTTCGATGGTGCTTCATCACCATATAAAGAATTCAGCTCGTCGATGCATTGTTGTTGAGATAATCCCCCCCGAAAGTTTTTCACTGACATAAAATTTTCAAGTTACTGTCAACAATAAAATTAGCGACCGGATAGTATAAACTATCGAGGTAAATATATTGTCCAAAATGACAAACTTCACGATACAATCATCAGATCAGAGGCGACACTAACAGTGTTGCCAGTTTCCGAAATATAAGCGGCTATCCTCGTATTAATGAAACAAACGGAAGGTGTTTGTGAGTTTTAATTTCAATCTTTACCATTTGCTACTTGTAGACATATCTATATGTTTTACCAAATATGAATTAAAATGTAATTCACTCATATCAGCTTATCGCTAAAATTTGGCCTACTGTGTAGGAATGGTTATTGTAACATCAAATAGCAAAAGTCACAATAAAAATCTAATTCTAGATGAGCTGGATTAACTATAATCTGTATAAAGTACATTAACACAGGATGCCAACGCTTTCCTTAAAAAACCCAACCTTCTTTTTTGCTCAAAGCGTCATTTTGTTCCGACGATTCTCATTAATTCTTTGGTATAACCGCCTCACTGCATCCGCTGCAATTTCTCTAAAAGGTTTTTATTTAAAACAGTGTCGGCGAAAAAACAAAATCGAAAGCGCATAAAATAAGCAATTAAGAAGAAGTTCATTAGGAAAATGAAAATGTTAATTACACTTATTACGAGACGTAGGAAAACAAAACACTGATAGAAATATTAACAACAAAAGAAAATGGTAAACGCGATTGTTCCACTCTCGAAAACGAGAATGTTATTATCATAAGGCTAAAATCGATCCCAATTAGGGGATAAAAGTAATATTACGATGTGTATATGCGCGTGTACGTGTGCTTCACCAAAAACCATAAATCCGTATCGTGTGACATTGTGGGGTCCGAAATCCCAACACATAATTTCATTAAATCATTTTTCGATCAGGGCTTTTTCGTTGCGAAAAGCAATCCGAGTCAGACTCGATTTGTTCCGTACAGGCGGGTAGTAATATTGACTGTTAATTCCTGATAGATAGCATCTGAATTCCCATTATCGAGAATTATATTATCTTCCATATAAATCTATATTTATTGTCAAGAAAAAGTACGCGTGTGTATATTTCGGTTTTTGCTCTCCCTAATGTAAGTTTAACAATTTACACAAATAATTTACTACTAATTGATATAAATTACATTTCCATCATGCATAAAAAATAAATAAAACAATTTATTTTGATATTACTGGTCAAAAAAATATAATGGGTGTCCCAAAATTAACGCAAGATTTGAATTTGCCGCTATTTGTGCAGTAAACTGTTGGCAACTCTAAAAAAAACAATTCGACAGCTGACAGTTTATGGTTAGTAAAAATGGAGCATTGCACGATAGAACAACGTGTCTTCTTTATTGAACAATATTTCAAAAATAATGAAAGCTTGGCGGCCGCAGTTCGAAAATTTCAAACAAAATATGGTCAGAATAGTGTTTTAACTTCGTCAACAGTGAAGATATTAATTGAAAAATTCAGGGAGACTGGATCCGTTGGAGACGCCAAACACACTGGGCGTCCAAAAACAAGCCGTTCAAATGTCAATATCGAAGCAGTGCGTGAGAGTGTCGGTGACAACCCAGGAACCTCAATTCGGCGTCGTGGACAAGAATTGCAAATTTAAAGAAGCTCTCTACATCGTATACTCACTAAAGATCTGTGTCTCCATGCTTACAGAATTCAATTAACACAACAACTGAAGCCTAATGGCCATGCACAGCGAAGAGAGTTCGTTGAATGGATTATTGAACATCAACAAATGGATGCTGATTTTTCGAGCAAAATCATCCTAAGCGATGAAGCACATTTTCACCTTGATGACTTTGAGAGAAACCCCCAGTGATTGTCGAAAAGCAAATGCATCCACAACGTGTCACTGTTTGGTGTGGATTTTAGGCTGGAGTCATAATTGGACCACACTTTTTGAAAATGAGGCTGGTCAAGTAGTGACTGTTACTGCTACCCGATATCGGGATATGATAACACAATTCTTTCTGACGAAATTGGATGATATTGATGTAGCCAATACGTGGTTTCAACAAGACGGTGCCACATGCCATACAGCCCGTGAAACAATTCAATTATTGCATGAGACATTTCCAGGTCGTGTACTCTCTCGTTTCGGTGATCAGAATTGACCCCCTAGATCGTGGGATTTAACACCATTAGATTTCTTTTTATGGGGTTATTTGCAATGGTAGATCTATGTCAACAAGCCTACAACCACCCGTGCATTAAAGGAGGAGATTCAACGCTGCATCAACGAAATTCAGCCACATTTACACATAATGGTTATGGAAAATTTCGACAAATGAATGCGTATGTGCATGCAAAGTCGTGGAAGCCATTTGCCCGACGTGTTACTCCGTAAATAACCCTATCTTCTGTACTTTATAATTCAATAAAAAAATAATAATCAGAAGACTAGAAACTGTGTTTTCTATTTAATTCAAATCTTGCGCTAATTTTGGCACACCTTTACGTTTTCTTTAATTGAGTAAGATAAGCTATGTATGAACTCAAATTTTTTCCTACGCTGGGCGTTAATTATTATTGTACCACGTTGGGCGCCAATTTTTGTTCCACGTTAGGCGCCAACTATTGTTGTTTAACATGGGGCGTCACTTGTAATTACACCTTGTAATAGTAGAGGCAATTATTGTTGCACTTAATAGGATTTCTGGTTACGTATGTCGTTACGATAGAAATAACGAATTTATGCACGACCAGCACCAAGCTTCTACAATATGCAGAAAACTGAAAGGAAAATAATTGGGCGAGGGTGGTCTGAAAAGTTTCCGACCTAACGAAGATACAAGACATTCTATCTGCTTCTGGGCTTCCGGGCTGGAACCGCGTCACTTGTATATCTGCCGACGTTTCGTACCCATTTGTATGGGATATTTTCGGGGCACAACTACTGCACTGTCAGTTTCATTATCTGCTAATTAGTTGTCGAAATACGTATAGAGGATACGAAAATTAATGAGTGAAGAGGTTATATGTTAACCTTCAGTGATTAAATTTTAAAACAATATTATTCGATGTACTCTATAATATACACGTAAATGCCTGACAGTCGTGTTTTGGCAGGTTAGTAGATATTGTTCAGTATCAAACGAATGAAATTTTCAATCGACGAGAACTTCAATAAATTAGTTTAATCACTAAGGTTGATATATAACCCATTTCCACATTAACTTTCGCAATTCCGTATACGTATTTCGACAACTAAGTTGTCATCATCAGCAGATAACTAAACAGCGTTGCACCTGGAGAACTACGGCAATAAGTATCCATACGAAACAATTAATCTCGCACACGATCCGTACCGTTGGAACTCAAGACGCACACTGTCTTACACTGGCTTCCAACGGTACGGATCGTGTGCGAGATTAATTGTTTCGTACGGGTATTTATTACCGTAGTTCTCCAGGTGCAACACTGCTTAATTATCTGCTGATGATGACGACTTAGTTGTCGAAATACGTTTACAGAATTACGAAAGTTAACGTGGAAAGGGGTTATATATTAACCTTAGTGATTAAGTTAATCAACCACAGGTTTCATCAAATTCAACAATAAATTAGCGACTAAATCAAATGAGATATTAAAGCTTGTATCGTTTTCGCGGTAGGCGCTTAAGCACAGGCCCCGTCCAGGGATACGTAGACACGGAAGTATGCGTATTGTTCGAAGCCTATTTATTTCCAAACTTTGTTTAACACATCTACTGAGAACACGATGCACTGAACTGTAAATACATTATCCGCACTGCGTGCAGAAAAGCAACCAACCGGCAACGCTGTACTGCGTGGCGTGCCTGTGTACTCAGTTGTGAAGCTTTGAGAGGCTGTTTTTCTAAAAATTAGCTTTTCAAAGTAATCGGTGGGACGTAGAGTAACTGCCGTCGTTAATTAGGGTTTGTGCAACCAACGGAAAAATTAGATATAATTAAAGGATGCGATATTTTTCTAAGGGTTGCGAGAATCTTAAAAATATTATCATCGAAAACTTACGAGAAGTACTTTGGAACGATAGGTCACACAACTTGCTCTATGTAATCGTTGCAATAATAAAAACAATCGATAAATAAAAGCCCGCTGTAATAATTGCCTGATGGATAGATATCTGACAGGTAGTAAATATTGTCTATTAATAGATTACATTTTTGAGGTCTGACCGTTACCAGAAATTATTTAAAATAAAAACAAATAATGTTTAAAAAAGTTTTCCAGTCTACGTGCAAGTGAGTTCGCCGTAGGCTTTCGTGCAAAAAAAGCCTTCAACAGCAGCAAGCAATTTAGGCATCAACGGATTACTCACACTTTCTTATTTTGAGTTATTAACTTTGGACGTTTATTAACGTGTCTTTGGCGTCCTTAATCATTCTAGGCAACGAATTTTTCTTAAATTCTACGTGTGGACATCAGGTTGTCTTTCACTGTTTAAAGTAATCGCTTTTGTCTAAAATTGCCACCCTATTCCCTTTATTTGGTTTCAAGCAACATCAGTCTTTCGGCTTAAGACTTTTAATTGAGTTCCACTTACTATTAACTGATTTTTGTTTGTGTTGCTGTAAATTCTTCTCAACTTGGATTTTAGAAACCTCTCTAATGAACTTTTTCGATTCTGGTTCTAAAATCTTAATTGCGGTTTAAAACGCTTGCAATCACTCCCTCAGTAGGTGTTTCACGACTTGGCAAACAATATTTATTTAGGATTTACCTTAAAACCATTCATTTGGAAATATTCTCCAAGGTATTACTTGACATTTTAAAAGTGCCTATTTAATTATGATTATTTCAAATTATTATTAAATGTAAGCATTATATCATTTGCTGTCTGTATAAGTGCGTTCGAGCGAATCGAAAACCGTTACGCAAGCGTTCAGTTTGAAAAGCAGCACTTCACCGATGCTGAAGTTTTGAAAATTAAAAATCCAGTTTCGGACGTTAGTAACAGTAATGTTGAAGCGCCGTTTTCTTCTTCGGGGGTTCCGGGTAATTGGTATTTCGAAAGAGAACTTCGCCCACGAACACGGAGAACTTTTTGTCGGGTCTTCTGCTCTTCGGAAACCGACCGTAATTGATGATCTTTTCAGTAAAATTACCACCAATGATGGCCAACAGAGAACTAATTCTCTGCCTAGCACACGGATGCCAACAACACCTTCATGTTTCTCAATTCTACCTAGTAACCTTCCTCTCTCTCTCTCGCTTCCAATTCCTCATTCTCCCTCTTTTAGTATTATATTGTTCATCATTAATAATGGCTATTATCAGATGCTGAACGGCAATTTGTCCGTTATCTAAGCGGTTGGGTCGTACTACCTCGGAGACCTCTACACCACCTACAGATAACGACTAAACTTATCGAAACCTTTGCCGAGGGTTTTCGTCCGGATGTGAACATCGAATCGATGAAAATTTAATGTAAACTTCGTCCGATTAAAATTCTGCATCTGTCGATACGCCGATAGGAAATAAACTTGACTTGTTACGTTGCACGTGTACATTCGTTCTTGGACGATGGAAATTTGTATTTAGGACGCGCAGTAGAAATAAAATCCAATGGAGATTTTTATCAGGGCGAGTGGTGGATACGGTTGAAATTTTTGTGCGTGTTCGAATCCGGAGAACAATACGTAATCGAAAAGGGGAATTTTGTATTTCGAATGAAGATTGAAACAGGATTTTCCATCCGGAATTACGGCAAACATAATTTTTATATTGATTTTATTTCAACTTTATTCTGTTTAAATTTATATGAAATGTTATCCGCTCCAATAAAACTAGGAAGCCCCATTCTTGCATTCCCAGGCTGGACAATTTTCAATTTAGAATTTCTACAATGTTAAAAAGAATCATTCTATTATTAATAACACCCTATCTACTACATATGTTTCACCGAATTCACGAATCATCAGGCAGATTTATGTTTTTAATGGACGATTCCTTGGTAGCGTCTATCATATCATTTCGATACAGATAAATAATGAATAACAAGCGCCTCCCTCTCTTGTCTCGAGAAACGCGTCTATCTCGCTTGTCGATAACTAAGTTATCAGAGC
This sequence comes from Dermolepida albohirtum, assembly GCA_031893035.1. Lineage (NCBI taxonomy): Eukaryota > Metazoa > Arthropoda > Insecta > Coleoptera > Scarabaeidae > Dermolepida > Dermolepida albohirtum. The sequence continues at coordinate 260,103 of JAVIWB010002065.1, forward strand.
GTATAAAACAGACGCATTGCGTAACGGCTATTTGCCAATTAAAAGAATGTTAAAAGGCTTTTAATATTCTTTTAATTGGCAAATAGACCTTACGCAATGCGTCTGTCTAATTAAAAGAATGTTAAAAGGCTTTCAACATTCTTTTAATTAGCAAATAGCCGTTACACAATGCGTCTGTCTGATACGCTCTGATAACTTAGTTATCGACAAGCGAGATAGACGCTTTTCTCGCTTTGTCGTTCAGTATAGTGGACGAGAGAGGGAAGCGCTTGTTATTCATTTGAATTTCTACACTTTTAAAATAAATTTTTACCCTTCGCGTAGTAACTTTTTATCATGTTTTTAAATTGTTTTTGTTAAGGTAATTTTGATGGAACCTGTGGTTGATTAACTTAATCACTGAAGGTTGATACATACATAATCCATTTTCACATTAATTTTCATGTTCTGTATACGTATTTCGACAACTAAGTTGTCATCATCAGCAGATAATTAAACAGCAACTCGAGGATTCTTCCGGTTCTCGAGATATTCGCAAAAAATTACGAATCGGTGAAAACGCTAAACGAAGTATCGACCTTTGACGATTCAATAGTCCTATCTGATATATTTTAAGCTCCTGATTAAGAGAAACCCAGGGCTTGGGATCGTATCGCTTTTGGATTTCGAGATATTCGCAGAAAACCGTCAAAAACACCAAATCGTACAAAAATACTAGGAAAAAAGACGAATTCTCAGCAGAACATCATACGCGTGGTCTTCTAAAGCATGTCCGTAAAACCCTGGGTAGCTCTCAAATCGAAAACGGAATCGAAAATTTTTCCAACTTGCGAAAATCTCGACGAATTTTGCCTTCCATTTTGGACTGTCATTGCATCTCGAGAACTAAGAGCCTTTACTTGACCGTACAGACGCTGTCAGAAGAGTATTGATGCCCGGAATCCCCTCGTCCAAAATCGAAACCGCTGCTACGCCCGGCTCTCGTGATAGCACATCCGTAAACCCCTGAGTAACTTCCAGATTGAAAATCGGAATCGAAAATTTTTCCAACTTGCGAAAATTTCGACGAATTTTGACCTTCTCTTTCGGCCCGGCGTTGTATCTCGAGAACTAAGGGCCTCTACGTGACCATTCAGACGCTATCAGAAGAGTATTGATGCCTGGAATCCCCTCGTCCAAAATCGAAACCCGCTGCTACTCCCGGTTCTCGTAATAGCACTTCCGTAAACCACTGGGTAGCTTCCAGATTGAAAATCGAAATCGAAAATTTTTCCAACTTGCAAAAATCTCGACGAATTTTGACCTTCTATTTCAGCCCGACGTTGCATCTCGACAACTAAGGGCCTCGACGTGACTGTTCAGACGATATCAGAAGAGTATTGATGCCCGGAATCCCCTGGTCTACAATCGAAACCCGCTGATACGCCTGGTTGTCGAGATATTCCCGAAAAACTGGAGTCGTTCCGAAGATAAAAGCAGTTTTACGAAAATTTGAGTGACCACTACGGCCGAACGGCTACGGCAAACGTTTTGGAACTCATTTTGTACCTTTAGATAAGTACTTTAATTTAGGGCTGATTACGAAAAACCAAACATCAACGCGATAGCCCTTCCGATTCACAAACCATATGATGCATGAATATCAAACACGTGTAATCTTTCTTCAGTCTATTCGCGTAATATAATTATTATGGACACTCTTGCAATTAAGGTGGCGTAATATCGAATTCCACGAAATGAATAACGTCAAACATTCTTTGTAAATGTATTCTAGGAAAATCGAGGATTTCTCTAATGAAGCGGCTAGTAATTAGACAAAAATAAAAGCTTTAATGAATATCATTTCCATGCTATATTCAGAAATTTCATTTAATTCAATATTTACTTCTTTAAATGTCCCTGACCGAAATCCGGTACATCCTTTGTACATTCGAGAATTTTTCCCTAAACACGGGCCATAAATTCCCTTCGATAATTATTCTCAAATATTTACGCAGATATATCTCGCCTAGTGGAAATAGGTACATGGAAGATCTATTAGAGAAAACGGGGGCGCGTCGTATACATAATTTATTTTACAGACATTATTCGTGTCAGGCTTCCCTATTTTCCTTTTATCTTTCCCCGTGCAATAAGAGGTATCAGAGAGCGTGTTTCCAGAAGGTGTAGAGCAGACGTTGCTGGGAGCCAAGTACACGCTAAAATTTTAATCTCGTCAGAAACTCATATCTAGATGTTTTAATATAACTCGATTAACATATTACACGTTGAACGTCATGAGCCGGCCGTAATTTACCTGGCAATCCCGGTATAGTTGTGCATGCAGGTTAGCTGTACCCCCCCCCCCCCATGCTGCCTTCTTCCTTCCGTAAGCAGAGCAGTACATCATGTGATGTAATAGGTACCAGGAACGTAATAATAGCTTACGAGGATTTCCTAGTATGCATAGACGTTATGATTTATTTAATATTATTTATTTAAGTATGTGTTTATGATAACTTTTTTCCTTAAATTTATAGAAATATCAGGAGACAAATGCAATTATTAACAGCAATAAAATTTTATTTATTTAGAAGATTTCTATGTATATATACACATTAACTGACGTTCAGAGTTGGGATGTTTTTCGGTGGATCAGGTTCGTACTGAGTACGCAGTGCCCCCACCAGTGTAATAGAATAGAACATATGAAGTGTAAAATTATAAGATCTTTATATATGGTGAACATATTAAGTATGATGGACGTGCGTAGGGGAGAATGAGACCATTGGTTGACGCAGTGCGAAAGTTCATTGATGAAATTCGCGATTTATATTATTACGGTGCTGGGACATACTTTAAAGCTGACGAAAAATAATGGGCCACCAATAACGCAATTTATGTTTGATTTATGCTAAGAGCCTGTGATTTGATTCTACACGGTAAGCAACCGTTTCATGACTTCTTACGATCTCGACTGGCTGTTACCATTTCGAAAAGCGTTACACGTCCATGTGACACAACTGTTTCATGTTCTCGAATAAACACAATCCCAACTGGATGCTACCATGCCGGAGAATGTTGCAGAGCCATATGCCAACTGTGCGTAACGACATTCGAAAACATGATTAATGCTGTAGTAAACGACAAACAGCTATGGTTATGTGTTACGTAGACTTTCGCGGTCGTAGTCCATACTGCCTTCTTCTGAGCTTCCGGGTTCGAACCGCGTCACTGGTATAATTGCCGACGTTTCTTACCCACTCATATGGAACATTTTCAGGGCTCAACTACTTCTACTGTTTGCCGTACTGAAACTGTTTCGCAGTTTCTAGATTTGTTAGATAATAATGTAGTGTAACCGCGTATTGTACATTTTATGAAAAACATAGACATATAGCGTGAGTTAGACAGTTACAAGAGCATCTTTATTGTAAAAAGTAAAAACCATGTGGGAGGTTCGATGCAATATTCTGACTTCTATGGAAGGTGCGGCTATTAAAAAGGTCCGTAAGTGATTGCGGGGGCGTACAAGTGTCAGTTTTTAAAACTAAAAAATATTGAATTACACATGTCTTGTGAACGTCAGTGTGTATTTTTGTTTTGGAGGTACGACTGTGGTGTTTTCTCTATGAAAGCATTACGACTGATCCAGGTGCGACACTATGATTAAAAACTCTGCTGATGATGACAACTTCGTTGTCGAAATACATACAGAGCATGAATATTGATGTAAGGGTTTTTTTGTCTTTTTTGATCAAAGCTAATTTTGATGGAGCCCGTGGTTGATTAACATAATCACTGAAGGTTGATATATGACCCCTTTCCACATTAATTTTCTTGTATTCTGTACGTATTTCAATTTCATTTTCGTATTCTGTGTAGATATTTCGGCAACTAAATTGTCATCATCAGCAGATAATTAAACAGTGTCGCACCTGCAAAACTACGGCAAAATACCTGTACGACAACAAATTCCGCACACGAACTTTACCGCCGAAAGCCAAACCGCACACTGTGATTAACTCGATTAGCTCTATTCTCTTATGTCACTTGAATTTTTACAAGCATTACGTTCATGAGTCCAAGACTCTTCATTGACAGTGCCTATAGTCCATTGCTGTTATAATAGCAATGTTATAAGAAACCGCTACAGCTGACCACATATAACTCTATTGTTTTGGTGATTACTCTATTAGTTTTTTCCAAACTTGCTCTATAAGTCGTGGTTCATTTGTTTAGATTAGGCGACTTAAGATGGCAGTAAAATCCATTCCACAACTATCTTTTTAGATCTGTTGCGATCCTTGAGTCTTAGTAGAAACTTAATTATTTTATGTAGACATCATAGCTTTCTCCACATATAATTCTTCTTCGCCATATTCATCTAGCATTTATAACAGTGCTCTTGATGAACTCTTATATTGGCATAGTTACCAGAATCAATAGCAGAACTGAATTTTACTTCACCTTCACCGTCCTTTCTAACTTGTAAATCGACACCTTCCTTAAGATTCTCTTTATGAAAGCTAGAGAAACTCTCGAAGTCTCTACAACACGGGTTTTTAGTTCCGTTTCACTTTTATTTGAAAAAATTTCTAAAAAATAATTATACACGTTTAACACAATACCCTTCGACTGGAGATTAAATTCTGTTCTTTTATTTTTCGCCTCCATTGTTTTTTTTAATACACAATTGCACTCAAAATGTACATACACTGACAAAGATATATGCTGGGTAAGCCAACTGCAAACCACGGTATGCAAAGACTAACTGCAACCTACTACGATGAACGCTGCCACGTCAAGGCGTATCCTAGTCGAATGTCGAGTGCGATTTACTTCAAGAAAGTAACTACCAATCGTGACTCACTAAATATCATATGGACTATATATTTCCTTTAGAATTTATGAAGGAATGAAAAATGTGTCCTTTTATTGAAGTCATTTAATGTTATAGTAACGGGTTTTCCAATAAGAGTGATATGATTTCTTTAAAAAAAAAACACTTATTATCTGCTTCTGGGTTTCCGGGCTGGAACCGCGTCAATAGTATATCTGCCACTTATTGTTAAGAAAATTCAAATGTTTTTTTATTTAATGTGAAGTACAATCGATACAATTAAGTTTTAAATAAAACGTCATTCAAATGGCCTCCACGACTTCTTCTGCAGGAACGAATTCGATGAACCCAATTTTCGAGCACTTTTTCCAGTAAATCTAGTCGTATGTCATGAATGGCACGTTCAATATTGACTTGTAAAGCTTGAAGAGAGTCTGGTTTATTTCGGTAGACCAATGACTTCAAATAACCCCACAAGAGATAGTCTAATGGTGTTAAATCACAACTTCTTGGAGGCCATTCAATATAACAATTTCTTGAAATAATCGAATCTCCAAACTTTTCTCGTAATAATTCTATTGTTGCATTTGCTGTGTGGCACGTAGCCCCGTCTTGTTGGAACCAAATGTTGTCAAGATCAACTTCTTCCAATGTCGGTCATAAAAAGTTGGTTATCATCAATCTATACCGCTCTCCATTGACAGTAACGGTGTTACCAGCTTCATTTTGAAAGAAGTACGGACCGATGATTCCACCATACCAAAAACCACACCAAACTGTCAATTTAGGTGAATGTAATGGTTTTTCATAAATAATTTGTGGATTTTCTTCGCACCAGAATCGACAGTTTTGTTTATTTACCACACCATCCTGATGAAAGTGAGCCTCATCAGAGAAGATGATTTTCTTAAAAAAATCGTTATTGTTTTCAAGTTGTTCCAAGGCAAAATCAGCAAATTCACGAAGTTTGCGGTGGTCCAATGGCTTCAGTTCTTGAGTGAGAACAATTTTATAGGGATGCAAACTCAAATCCTTTCTCAAAATCCGCCAGGTTGTGGTTTGAGACAGTCGCAATTGTTGAGAACGTCTTGGAATCGACAAATTACTTGCCTGAACGGCAACAATATTTGCATTACTTCGAGCGGTTCTTTGTCTTATTGGCACTTGAAAATTATGTAAAGAAAATGTAACCTCAAAATTTTTAACAATTCGACGAATAGCGAGCACACTTGGACGATTATTACGACTATAAAATGGCAAAAGCGCACGAAAAGTTGCAATTGAAGAACGATTATTTTGATAATAAAACTGAATAATTTGTAAACTTGTTCTTGCGTATATCTCTCCATGATGAAATTGTAAACACTATTGAATACAACGAAAAACAAATGACAGATCATGACATATTACAAATGGTTGAAATGTCACTTCAAAATCATATCATCCCTATTGGAAAACCTTATAATAGCGGTTGCGTTTTCTTACAAAAATACTTTAATGTTTGATGTTTTGCAATAGAACTCATACCGTGAAAATAACAGTGTTGGGGTCTAGGGAATATAAAGCAGTATAAGCACGTTAATACCACAAACATATACACAAACTATTGATGAAATATAACGCCGACAACAACAGCAGCAACTGCAATATCAAAAGCAACAACTGCAGTAAAGTATACGCAATATGATTGCTTCCCGTCTTCAATAAATGTGATACATTAGCTACTACAACGCTGTAAAAGTTGAAATACGTCGTCTAGACACGAACGAACAGAAAAATTCAGAAATAGTTCACCGAAGGTATGCCGATTGCGCTGCAATCGTAATTTTTGCTTTAAATCGGAAGATATTATCGTATGTTATCCGAACCATTACAGTATCCGCGTTTAATGCTAACTTATTCCGAATTCTACGCAGTTTACATATTAAACAGCCAGCTTTCCTTCCAAAACACGTCACATAACGTACAGCGAATGCATCATCTGCATTGCACGGATGTATTGTTACGTGAAACTTGTAGAGCATACGGTTCCAGTCTCTGCATGATCTGATACATTCAGATATTGCTCTTGTTTTATGCTATGTAAGTGCATTTGTAATATAGGATGCAAATGGTTTTAGGTAAACGCGTCGGTTATTTTCGTCAAAATGAATTAATCAAAACGGTGAAAATGGAAGTATTAACTGCATGTGTTAGATAGGTTCACTTAAAATAGACTGATAATAACAACTCGTTTATAGATTGAATATATAGAAATATTAAATGAAGATTTAGACCAAGGCTAGCTACGAGTAGCTAGGATCAGATATAAAAGAAATTACAATTCATCCATATACAGACATGAATAATCTTCTCCTTCTACAAAGGGCCCTATAAAATCTAGTACGTAGACTTCTGCGGTCGTGGTCTATGCTATCTGCTTCCGAGCTTCCGGGCTGGAACCGCGTTATTTGTATATCTGCTGACGTTTCGTACCCATTTGTATGGGATATCTTCAGGGCACAGCTACCGCACTGAAACTGAATGGTACGTTCTATTCATGAGGTGGCATCTCGCTTGAGAAGTTTATACGAACCGTCCTGGAGAAGAGTTTGGATTTTAAGCTCGTACTGGTCACTGTCCAGGACAACAGTGGCGTTACCTTTATCAGCTCTGAGTACAACGATGGTGGGGTCAGATTTCAGAAGTTTATGGGCTAGAATCTCGGATCTTTGAAGATTAGATTTCGGTGGTTTAGTCTGCGTGAGGATTTTTGAAGATTCGAAACGGATGGGATCAGCGATAGCCGGAGGAATTTTGACAAGAGCGGATTCTATGCCAGTAAAATGCCAGTTTCAGCGCAGTAGTTGTGCCCTGAAAATGTTCCATACAAATGGGTACGAAACGTTGGCAGATATACCGGAAGCCCAGAAGCAGATGGCCCTATAAATGTTTTGCAATATGAATGAACCGATTGTTGTAGGCTATGACAAGTTTAGTATAGATTAAGATCCACTCAAGCCTACAGTGTAACTAACAGGTAAATCTCGCCGTAATGCTCACTAACTATTAATTTTCTAAATAGCTTTTATATCATTTTGGTCACAAAGTTGTCTGAAATTCGTCACACCTTCCAGAAATCGTTAATTTTTATAAGGCTCAGGCAATTGTTGATTCTTCATTTCAGTTTGACTTTAGACCAAACATAAGAGTCCAAGATGTCATGTTCATATTAAGGGAAATCAGCGAAAAGTACATTAAAGAAGGAAAGGAAGTTGACTTGGTTTATAGATCTTAAGAAAGCTTTTGATGTACGAGAAAAGAGTGGAAAGAAGGGATATGTGGAGATTTCTAGAGAAGATAGGAGTGGAACAGGACTGATACAAGTTAAGGCATGAAAATATTAAAATTTACGTAAGGACCAGACACAAGAAACTAGCGAAGGTGTAGTTTTAAGGAGGAATGTATTTAAACCCGCCTTGTTTATAGTGGTCCTGGAAGAAGCAATTAAAAAAATATCGAAACGTATCAAAAATATAATGTCGGCTATTGGAATACGGAACAAGTTACAATATCATAGATTATATACGCAAATGATACTGTATTAATTTTCAAAGATGAAAATAGACCAAACAAAAACAGCACAATCTATAAAAAACTCTTGAAGGCTTTAGGAATGAAAATAAACGAAGAAGGAAGCAAAAACAATGTCCGAGCGGAAGATAATAACATGAAATTAAACTTGGAATAACTGGAATAATAAATTAAGAATTTCAAATACTTAATCTGGTACGTAGATTTCCGCGGTCGTGTTCCATGCTACCTGCTTCTGGGCTTCCGGGCTGGAACCGCGTCACTTGTATATCTGCCGACAGTTTCAGTGCAGTAGTTGAGCCCTGAAGATGTCCCATACAAATGGGTACGAAACGTCGCCAGATAAACAAGTGACGCGATTCCAGCCCGCAAGCCCAGATTCAAATACTTAAGTTCAAAAACACAGAGAGGGTCCTTAGAAGTATTAATCATTCAACATTCTTAAACAAAAAAAAGTATTTCAGAGCAGGCCGAAGTATAAGTATTCAAAAAGATAGTAACTCTAGTTCTAACTTATGGATCACAATAGGTCACTACAGAATAAAGTCCTGAAATCTGACCCCACCATCGTTGTACTCAGAGCTGATAAAGGTAACGCCACTGTTGTCCTGGACAGTGATCAGTACGAGCTTAAAATACAAACTCTTCTCCAGGACGGCTCGTATAAACTTCTTAAGCGAGATCCCACCTCACGAATAGAACGTACCATCATATCATCTATCAAAACCTCTTCAATCCCTACCGATTCTCACAGAACCTTATTACCCAGCGACTCCAAAGCCCCAAAACTGTACGGCCTCTCAAAAATTCACAAACCCAGCATTCCTCTGCGTCCCATAGTGAGTACCATAAACAGTCCCACTTATAAATTATCCAAATATCTCTCGAACATTCTCAAACCTTACACCGGCAATAGTGATTCTTTTATTAAAAATTCCAAATATTTTGTCCAAAGACTAAATGGCCTAACGGTAGATCCTCATGATCTACTAGTTAGTTTTGACGTCGAATCTTTATTTACCAGAGTTCCTATACCCGACACTATCCAAATAATCCGTCAAATCCTTTCCACTGACAACCAACCTGATGATTTGGCCAACCTGGTGAATACTTGTTTAACCTCCACCTATTTTCAGTTCCGTGGTAATTATTATGAACAAGTATCGGGAGCAGCCATGGGGTCTCCTCTCTCTCCTGTTGTCGCTGACATTTTTATGGAGGCATTCGAACAACAAATTCTACACTCCTGTGACCAAAAACCAAAATGTTGGTTCAGATATGTGGATGACACCTTCGTTATTTGGCCCCATGGTCGGGATTCCTTGAACAACTTCCTCGTTTTCTTAAATTCACAACACGATTTCATAAATTTCACCATGGAGATTGAATCTGAAGGTTCCCTTCCTTTCCTCGACGTCTTGGTAACTCGTCATCTGGATGGTTCACTAGGACATTCAGTGTACCGCAAACCCACACACACTGATCGGTATCTCAATGCCCTCTCCCATCATCATCCTGCCCAGAAACAGGGCGTTATCAATTCCTTAGTCCAAAGAGCTGTCAACATATCTGACCAGCATTCTATATCCCAGGAATTAAGTCATGTTACCAAAGCTCTTATAAATAATAATTTCTCCAACCATAATATTCAGCGAACCATAGATCGACATCTTAATCCCAAAATCTCACAACTTAATACACATCTTACATCATCTCCCCCCCTCTCTAAAGCCCACCTACCCTATATACAAGGTGTTACTGACCGCATCAGTAGGGTTCTTCTCAAAAACAACATCAAAACCATCTTCAAACCCCATTCCAAATTATCTGACCCTTATTCCGTAAAAGACCATGTTTCTTTAGAATCAGCTGGTGTGTACAGGATTCCTTGTTCATGCGGTAGGGCAAATATTGGTGAAACAAAGCGGTCTGTCGGCACTCGTGTTTCTGAACATGAGCGTTGTACTAGGTTGCTGCGCATAGCCGGTTCTGCACTTGCCGAGCATAGGCTGGAAACCGGGCACCATATTCAGTTTAATTCAACCAAGATCCTATCCCGCACTAACCACTTCTATGGTCGCAAAATCCGTGAAACTATAGAGATCTTTAAGCATCCCAATAATCTTAACCGCGATGATGGCTACCCCCTACATAACGTTTGGCAATCCTGCATCTCTATTCTACCCGACCGTAACCGTAACGCTCCATTGACCCATGACCCATTATCCATATATAAACACGTCCCCCATCGACTTACACCAGTTTCAGTGCAGTAGTTCAGCCCTGAAGATGTCCCATACAAATGGGTACGAAACGTCGGCAGATATACTAGTGACGCGGTTCCAGCCCGGAAACCCAGAAGCAGATAGCATGGACCACGACCGCGGAAGTCTACGTACCAAATTAAATATATTTCTTTCCAAAATTTTTGTGTTTTCTTTGTTGGGTCGGGTTTTTCTGAGACCACCCTCGTATTCTTGGCGTTGAATTTTATATATTTCACATACCTCTGACGTAATACATTTTTAAGGTATGATTTTATTCAATTAAATGGTATATTTTTTAATGATAGTTTTGAATTGAACCTTGGAAGGTATTTGCGAAAAAAAAACACTCTTAATCTTTCAATCTTTGGCATAACAAACTGTTGAAAATAGTGTTAAAAAATAGTTTCTAGCCCTAAATTTCTTCAAATTACTTTTATTATAAAATAACAATAAAAATAAGTTTTATAGACTAAAACTTAAATTGAAACGAGCTTAGCGATTCAAAATTTATTAAAACATTCTTTCCACCCATCCTCCTATGATTGGAAAATTTACAGCACTCCAGCAAATAAAGAAAAAAATTGCGCACAAAGCAAACTATCTATTCTCTATAAATGAGCACCGTTCATGTAAAATACAACCGCAATACGTTAGACGTTATCTCGAATCCACTGCAACATATTTTTCGACGTCGTATTCTTTCTTTTTCCCCTTAACGTTTTCCCGCACAGAAATGCGGGAAAAATATTCAACAACAAGTAACAGCCGCAGGAGTATCTTATCAGCGACGAGCAATGTTATTACAGTAAATTCGAAAACGCCAGCAACCCAAGCAACGCTTAAATTTTCAGTTCGGGATTAAAGTACGCACAATCTCATTCCACTCCACGTTTCGACACTGCTATAGATGTATATTCAACATTAGCATAGTATTTTATACATAAAGTGATGTCAAGTTTGAATATTAATATTACACATACATATATTCGCTAAAGAGTAAGTGGAATCCCAAGATGTAGTTGCGTATATATGATTCTACACGAGGAATTTATCTGAAAGCACTAATGTAATTGTTTATAAAAGAAGTTCGCAATGTATAAATAATTTTACTCAACTCGTGAGGAAGTTTGTAAAGTAAAGATCTTTGTTTTCGTTGTGTTTTAGTGGAAAAACGAAGAGAAAGTTTATGTTAGGAAGTACTTTCAAACACAGGCTTGATAAGCGAGGGTTATTTTAAATGCTAGAAACTTGACGAAAGGGGAAATTCACCCTTAGATTTCTGAGGGTGATTCAAGCATTTTAGAAATGCTTTCTGAAAATATTTGGTTTTGCATCATTATTATTATTTTCTGTAACTACCATATTTGGGCACCAAAAATGAAGTTCAACGGGTACTAGGAAAGTTTTGCAATACATCTTTGTTTATTTAAATATGTGGTACTGTGTTCCTTTAGCAATATTTACAGAACTGCTTAAAATAATCTATTGAAAAAGAAACATTAGTCAAGTCCTACATAATAGTGTGCGTATTCTGTATACGCACTTTAACAACTTTATCAGGTGAGATGATAGATGTACAAAGGTACTAGTAAAGTTTTGCAATACAGCTTTGTTTATTTAATTTTTTCAAAGTAATTTCCTCTACACTCAATACACCTCTCCATCCTCCGAAACCAAGCTTTAAACTAGTTCTGACAAGTTTCACTGGGGAGTAAAGCACACTCGTTGTCCCAAGCCCGCAGAAGGTCCTCATCATTGGAAAACCGCCTCCCTTTTGGTTTCATTTTCACATGCGGGAACTGTGCAAAGTCGCGGGGAGCAACATCTGGACTATAGGGAGGGTGCTCGAGAAGTTTCAATCCTGTCGTGGTCAAATATTCGGTGCAGGTTTTGGCGCGGTGAGCTGGAGCATTATCGTGACGGAAGAACCAGGTGTCCATTCTTGACTTTGGCCGCAGGTTCTTCATAGATCCAATGATTTTGGCCAGGCATTGTATTACTTAACTGTGACTGTCTTCTGTGTGTCCAAAACGATGCGTTCCACTATTCCATTCGATTTGAAAAACACAGCTATCGTTTTCTTCTTTACAGATCGGGATTTCCTGACAATTACGGGTATGTTCTCATCATCAAAGACCCAAACTTTCTTTTGAGCTTTGGTCGTCACATCGTAATAGTACAGCTAAGTCTCGTCACCTGTCACGATGTTGTTCACATACCGAGATTGTCCCTTATTAAACTTTTTAGCATCTCCCGGCACTAAGTCACACATCGTGTCATCTGCTCTTCAGTCAGTCGATGCGGCACCCAGAGAGAACAAAGTTTCTTCACGTGCAAATGGTCATGCAGAATGGAAAGAATGGCTGGTGTATTTAGACCTGAAGTACCCTCTATCCGCTGGTAGGTCATTCACCTGTTCTAGCCAAGCATTTGCCTCACGGTAGTAACGTTTTTCTCCGTAACCGACGTTCTTGGCCTTCCCGGCCTCTTAGCACCCTCCACAATTAAATTTCCCCTTTGGAATTCTCTATACCGCCTGAATATCGTTGTGCGATATGGACAAACATCACCTAGTGCAAGAGTCATTTCTTCGAAGCACTGGTCTATGTTTAAACCACGCACGGAATTATAACGTGAAACTGCCCTTATCTCATTTCGTGACCACCATGCCATCGCAAACACTTTACACTCTCACTGCTGATGAATAATCGAGCCCATCGACATGGCGCGGCGGCTGCTATGCACGTACGAACATGTCTCAACATGCAGCAACAGGCAGCTTCCTACGATTCATTTTTGCGTCATATTGCAAAACTTTCCTAGTATGTTTTGTATTTGGGCACCAAAAATGAAGTATAAGAGGCATCAAGCTTTACTCTGATGCTTTAACTTTTTTGAGTATTTTTGTTGATTTTGCTAGAATAAGTTACAAATTATTGATTATCGATTGTTATAGAAATGGCAGATACAATTCAATTTTCACATTACACACATTTTACTGTTCCTTGTAACTTCTAAAACCATGTACAAGTATTTAGGCAAAATACACATAAATTTAACCTGAATTGTATAAATACCGCAATGTATTTATATTAATTAAAACCTCCTTTCTCAGGACCTCTCTGAGAACTTTAATGATATATTTAGGGAAAATACACATAAACATACTTAAATTAAATTATATAAATGACACAATGTATTTATTTTAATTAAAATCTCCCTTGTGAGAATTAGTGTAATACGCTTCCATTTGGAAATACCAATCAAGCAGTATTCGTCATTTGAATAGAACTAAGGACAAAATATACATAAAATAAAAATATTCTATTCAAAAATTATGTCACACTTCGTACGTATTTACGAGGTGTGATCATTTAATTCGCGATTGTATTCAAATCATGTTGGTATTCAATATTCGTGTTTTATCTTTGAACTAATACGTGCGTTTTAAAATTTAATGTATTATACGAGGGCTGTTCTTTTTGGTCCGTCTCTAATCTATTTAAAAATTAAAACAATTATTTATCTTCGCATCGTATTGTAACCCGTTATGTATAGACTAACGCTACAAACTTACAAGTCTGAACATGTTAAAGTGTGCCTACAGTAAACGCCCGAGGTCACAAATCAGTATCAAAGTGGATCGTGTCGGGGAACGAGAGGTGATTAAATACTTGCGTATAAAAGAGATGACCCCAACTCAAATTCATCAAGATTTGGTGGATACATTAGGAGAATCTGCGGTATCATATGACATAGTTAAAAGCTGGTGTCGTGAAGTTTAAATGTGGTAGATCGTTGTGTGCAGACGAACACGCGCCCATAATCGTCACTACCCGACAAAATGTTAAAAAGGTCCATGATCTCGTACTGCAAGATCGACATGTGACTATTAGTCAACTAGCTGAAGACACTGGTCTCTTATACCATGTGGTATATAATATAATTACTGCCGAATTAAACATGAAGAAACCGTCTGTAAGATGGGTATCCCCAATGTTAACATCTGCACACAAGGAAACTGGAAAAGACATTTGTAGTTGCCTTTTAACGCGGTATAGACACGACAAAGAAAATTTTTTAGAAAGGCTTGTGGCGATGAAGAGTCCAGGATTCATCGTTATGATGCAGAGACCAAAATAGAGAATGGGAAGTGGACACATCGAGCTTCACCAGATGCAACCTTCGACAGGAAAGGTCATGCTATCCGTATTTTGGGGTGCCGAAGGCGTAATTTTAGTAGATTTCCTACAGAAAGGGATCACAAATACAAGTGCTTATTACGCCAATTTAATTCCCAAATTACGTTACACGATCAAAGAAAAACGTTGGAGGAAGTTGCTCAAGGGTGCTCTCTTGCATCAGTACAACGTACTTAGGCACAGGTCTGCAGTTGCAACAGCTGCAATAGCTCAGGCTGGTGTCAAATTAGTTGAATATCCATATTCGCCAGATTTGACCCTTAGCGATTACCAACTGTTTCCAAAACTTAAAGAACACTTGCGTGGTAGACGATTTTCATTAAGTAATGATGTGATATGTGCTGTAAATTAGTGGTTTGCAGAGTTTGAACAATTTTTTTTGCACGAAGCAATAGAAATGCTAGGATATTGTTGGGAAAAATGTGTTGACCTTAATGGAGAGTATGTAGAAAAATAAAAATTAAATATTTGTAAATTTTTTATTGCGAGTGGGTCAGGGGTGTAGCAAAAGGATCCACTCTCGTAAGTTAGCTGTTAGAAAGGTAAGAAATATTTGTAGCTGTACAAAAATAACTAAAAATTATTCGATTTTAGATCTCTCAAAACATATTAAAAAACAGAGGTTAAAACCTATTCAGGCAGTGTATCGGTGGTCAGCAAGTATGGACTACAGTGTATCGCCTAGATTTGATGATGAGAGTCGGTCATTTGAAAAAGGAATATTTGTTGGCTTTACACAGAATAAAGAACAACGAATTCTTTCACATTTGCGTCCAAAAGGAAATGCTACGTATTTGTAATATGTTTAGTGATTAAATTATCCATTACACATGGTTATTTAGAGATTCTTTCCCAAGAAAATCTCCAAAGTTAAACAACATCAAAAGAAAATTAGTTCTGCGCAAGAAAAAGAAACCCCTATTCCATATAACTTTCCCTACGTCCTTCACCATATTTAATCGACTATTTCGCGAAGAGAACGCTTCCATGTCCGGAAGTATCTATGGAGGCGGACGTAGAAGGATCTCGTTCATTTACAGGCGGTAGATTGTCGTCTGGGAAATGATTTAGAAACAGATGCATGCAACCAACCGGGATTTGAGTTTTTCTTTCTCCTTGTATCTTTTGTGTTTCGTTTTGTTTACAGCTTATTTCCGATGCAAATTACGTCATTATCATACTGGAATAGGTTCGCCGGCATTAGAGATAATAAAAATACCGAGTTGCCGTCGTCTCCGCGGAGCTGATGCTCGCCTTTTTTTTGCCGCTCCCCGTCGTAAAACTTAATGAAAGCTGGATTTGAAGTCGGTAAAATTTACCTTATGACATACTTAACTACGTTTAGGTACTGTTCGTATATGCAAAGAAAATATATTGCAAATTACACCGCTGATATGTTGGTGGCTTTTTTGACTTGGTGGGAGGTTAATTGAAAACGAAAGCACCAATTCGAATAAGTTTACTTCTGATTCCTTCACGAAATGTTTATACAGCTACTTTTAATAACACAGTAAAAGTTGAATAATTGGGAAACAAACTTAAAACGTTTTTTGATATATTTTTTTAAAATTTTCGTCGACTTCGAGAATGTAGAATTAAAAACTTTAACGATTATTGCCCTTTAATGCATAATATGGTTTTACTATATTGGGTTTGCCGGTAAAGTAATTATGTGTGTTTTCTCTATTTAGTAGATCATCTCTTATTGGATTATTAGATGAGTCATTTTAACGCGCTCACGTTGACACGTAGTGGAAGGAAAGTGAGTGAAATATTCCTAGTTATAGCACACAGTTGTGGCTACACTCTAGTGTAGTTTCTTTAGTTTAACGAAGCTAGTTTGTGGCCATCATTTTCGTCATATCATGTATTGTTTCTAGAAATAAAAAATGCAAAGGAAGCAGTCAAAAAGATACACTATATCTACAGGGAATCTACAATTACCAAATTGATATGTCCGTTTTAAGAATTGCGAGTTTGAACTTAAAGATTGGGAGTACTCTGGGCTGCCTGTAACAGCTGACAGTCTATAATTGATTAAAAGATCACACTTTGCCCTGCATAAGATTGCGGACGTCATAGGAGCGTCCAACTTAACAGTTCAAAGACATCTATAGGTTAAAGGGTACGTCAATCGTGCTGATGTGACAACGCCAGCTGATGCAGCGTATACTGATTTACGATCAGCGAATTAAAAAGAACAAGGAACAACCTTTTCTGAAGAATATCGTTACTGAAGATGAAAAATAGATTCTCTATAATAACGTTGTTTGTCGGAAATCTTGGAATAAAAAAGTCGGCGGTCTCCAGACATCGTGAAACATTAGCTCTCACCCAAAGATTGTATTGTTCTGCATTTAGTGGGATTTCAAGTACTGTGAACAACTTGACAATTTATAGCAACCTCTTCCTAAAAAACGGCCTGCGTTAGTTAATAGGTGGCAAATATTTTTTCATCACGACAACGCAGGACCCAATACATCTACAACCATCGTACAGAAGTTGGTAAAGTTTTCATGGGATATTGTACCCCATCCTCCACATAATCCAGCTATTGAAACGTAATAAATATAAATACTACAACAAATAATAAAGTAATAAAAAAACCTAAATTACTTCTCGCCAATGAGGAGTACAGAAACAGTCACTGGTATTAGCAGTAGTTTAGCCCTGAAGATGTCCCATATGAGTGGCTACGAAACGTCGGCAGTTATGCCAGTGACGAGGTTCCAGCCCGGAAGCCCAGAAGCAGAATTTCATTCGGTCTTCATAAGGCAACAAAAAAAATTATGGATTCTCCAAATACTAAAACGTGTGGCAATAAAAAAAAATAAGCACAAGTTAGTGGGGCTGCGAGACCTGGTGTCGTATAAATCTCTGTCGGAGTACACTACACGTTCCACAAAGCATAACCCGCTCTGTAGAACGTGTATTGTACACCGAGAGAGATATGTTACCAGGTGTCGCAGTCTCACTAATTTATGGTTATTTTTACCTTTTCCTTGAACTGGAACTTTCGAAGAAGCATTATCACCTAATGTATATTAGGTGATGATGCCTATTTGTCAAGTTTATTGCATGCTAACAAAAATTTTAGAGGCCTTTGGTCCTTTGAAGAAGTAGTTTTGGATTTCTTCACTAAGTGCCAATTTACGCATTTTAGAATTCGAATATAGTGTTCGAATCTCGCTTCTGGACTGAAGTGAGGTTCAAATATTACTACCATCTGATTTGAAAGTTGTGTTGCTTCTAAACTAAAAATTTTAAAATGTATAAATTAGCAATTCGTGAAGAAATTCAGTAGTTCTTCTTCGGAGGACTAAAGGCCTCTAAAATTTTCGTCAGCGTACAATAAACATGACGAAGAAGCATCATCATATAATAAACTTTAGGTGATAATGCTTCTTCGAACGTTCCAATTCAAGGAAAAGATAAAAATAACTCCAAAATATGTTTGCATTAGAATATAACAATGCTTCGTAGGTATAAGTACTACAAGTAAAAAATATATCAACTTTAAATATGCTTAACATTGGAGCCAATAATTTCTTTATTATCTTAATTCCAGAAGGTATCGACGAAAAGATTATTACTGAAAAACTAATTTTAATGTCATTTATGGCTTTGTCTCCGTGTAAAATATTCCCTTAACTTGAAAATCGTAATCCTTATGCGAACGTTTTCAACTTAGCTGGAAGCATATTGGGAATACACCCTTTTTAAAGGACAAAGGACGAAAATGACTCTAGAAGAAAAAAAGGAATTTGTGTACATATATCCCGAGGCAAAACTTTGAGTTAGATTCGAGTCGTGTACATGCGTTTGTTAGTGACACGAAAACTTAACAAAGGGCGGTATAAGTACACCACAAACAAAAATATAAATTCCTGAATATTTCCAGGTAAAAAACGAATAATACAAAATCTCTTAAAATAATAACGAAACGGAAAAAATTATGAATAAGTAGTTTCCTAAATATATATTTTTTCAGCTTTCAATACATTGTTATAATATACCGGACGTCCCATGATACGATTGCCACAGCTTAAAAATGTGTAACTGAAACAATTTTAATCTAGAAACGTCTAATGAACATAAGTTCAAAACTCTATAGCCACTGGGCCACAAGCCATGGAAGTATTAAATAACCCTACTAGGAAATATCATTTTCAATATAGATTTCTGGTGAATGTTTGGCGTGGTCTTACTGACGACTGTCTCATTGGTCAGGTTATAATCGAAGTTGAACGTCCACGGCAGTTTATTATTGACCTTTCCTGGAAAATTACCTTACATTACTTGATGACGTTCCTTTGAATGTAAAACGACGAATGTGGACACAGCACGATGGCGCACCTCTGCATTTAACTGATTTTCTTAATCAAAATTATATGAACTGATGGATTGAAAGATCGATTGAGGTTCAGCAGTTATTTAGCCGCTTAAGTCACCGGATGTAAATCTTCTAGATTATTTTTCATGGGAAAAGCTGAAAAATTTAAGCAACACTTCTAGCAACTTATTGCTAGAAGTATGGATGCCACAGAAACTATTCGTGCTGACCCTCAGACTGTTAGCAGAGCAATTTTATGAAAAGTTAGACTATGTATACTGGGTGGACACTTTTTTTTTAAATTAAATGACTTTGACGATTTTCATTCAGTTTTTTTTTGCAGCTCTACATAATATCTGCATTGACAGGGTTACTCCAAACTACAAATGTTTGTAACTCAGTTACGAAAGAGTTTTGGGCATATGTTTATTAGACATTCTTAACTTGACATTGCTTCAGTAACACATCCGTAAGTTGTGGCACTCGTCACACTCATCACACCTAGTACATATATTCTTTGTATGTCTTGTATTTGTAAAAATATATATATATATATATATTTGTGTGTGTGTGTGTGTGTGTGAAGATATTGGGCATATGTTTGTACACCAGACTTACCTGGAAATATGAAGTTGACGCTCTATCGAAAAAGCTCTCGTGTGCAATTTGTGCTATACGCAGAATGAGAACAATCACAAATAAAAAAGCGGCGACAATAGCCTATCATGCACTCTTCCATTCGCAAATGAGCTACAGTATTCAATTATGGTGTGACTCAGTTCGTGCAAATGATATTTTTATTTTACAAAAGAAGGCAATACGTTCAATAGAACAAGTTCAGCAAACGAAACACTGCAGACTACAATTTATAAAAAATGAAATAGTATCCATGACTTGTACATATAATAGGTGTTTTTTGAGCTGCATGAGAACTATCGATATCGATAACTATGATCTGTCAGCTGATAATGTCAAACTGTGTTGATATTTCTGTTCAGTAAGGTTTGGCAAATCATCATGAATTGTCAAACGCCAGAACAGCGCTTCCAAATTTTGGAACTTCGTGAATCTGTTCACGAAGTTCATAGAGCACTTCGACCATTTTACGGTAAACATAATCGGCCTAGTGAGCAAGCAATTCGTGCAGTTATTGATCGTTTTCGCACTAATTTTACTCTTCTGGATTCAAAACCATCTACAAGACAAAGAAATATGTGTACCGAAGAGAATATTGCTCCTGTAGCACGAAGTATTGAAGAAGACGCCCATATGTCGATTTGTCGTCGTTCTCAACTTGTTGGCCTTTGTCCTTCGACTACGTGGAAAATTTTACGCAAGAATGTTGGCTTAGGTGCCTATAAAATACAGCTCGTGCAAGAATTGAAGCCAAACGACCATCGTTTGAGTCGCATTTTTGCTGATTAGGCTCATCTGAAACTGGCCGAAGATGAGCATTTTATCAAAGAATTCTGTTTAGTGATGAAGCTCATTTCTGGTTAAATGGCTACGTCAATAAGCAAAATTGCCATATTTGGAGCGAAGACAATGCCCAATCCGTTAAAGAATTACCATTATATCTATTAAAATTGACTGTTTGGTTCAGTTTGAATGGCGAGCGCTATAGAGCCATGCTGACTGAATTCTTTTTCCAAAAATTAATCAGCTAAACATCGACGACATTTGGTTCCAACAAAACGGCGCAACTTGTCATACGCTTAACGATCGATTTACTGCAAAATCAAATTGGTGACAACTTTATTTCCAGAAGTGGTCCTGTTCACTGGCCCTCTCATTCGTGCAATTTAATGCCTGTGGATTACTTTTTATGTGGCTATATTAAGTCACTGGTTTATATCGGCAAACACCTTTCACCAAATGTATTTGACGCGGGAATTGCGTTTCAAATTCTTAATAAAATTAAGGTATTATTACACGAAGCAAGGTAATTATAGTTAATATTGTCGGGTTCTGTGGCTAATCGCATTAAGAAAGCAAAAAAAATCCTTGCCACATCAATATTCGTATTCTGTATACGTATTTGGACAACGAAATTGCCATCATCAGCAGATTATTAATTACAATGTCGCATCTGGTTGGTTACTTGTCGAAATACGTGTACAGACTACGAACGTTGATGTAGTAAGAGGTTTTTTTGCCTTTTTTTCTTTGATTGAAGTTAACTGTATACAAAGTAACATTAAAAATAATTCAGAAACAATTTTAGTGCGTCTATTTAAAATTTAACGGTGCTAATTGTTATACGAGCGAAGCAAATAAAATGATTTCCAAATATAGTATCTACAATCTTACATCCTACGTTCAAATGTGACATATTAACATAATTCCATGATTTGTTTCAGGAGTATACGGAGCACAGAGGTTCGAACAGCAGCCCTCCTATACGGAAGTAAATCCTGGTCAAGACGCGCTCCTCATCTGCAAAGTATTCAACAAGCGAGGGACCTGCTCCTGGCAGAAGGATGATAAGGTATGTAGATGTATCTATGTATGTGTGCGTGTGTGTGTGTATATGAGAGACAAGGATTCTAAACCCCATTCGGACAAATCTCGTTTTTATTCGCTATTCGTTTTTGATACCGCTTTCATTATTGGCGGAGATGTTTTGTTTTTTCCACTGCTTGCATAAAAAATGGAAGACCTTTTCAACAGAGATATTTCCTTATGTAAATACTGGAGACCCTTTTTTTGTTTCGTGTTATAGAATGGGGAATTGGAAAAGTTGTACATTCTGCGACAAAATTTCAACACACCTTTGAGAAATGAATATATCGGTTAGACGTATCTATAGTGCTGTTAACGTACTTATTTAGAGTAGCTAATACATCATTTAAATATTCTAGAATTCTTAAAAGTCGAAATAATAAACGCCAGGTTTCGGTTACTACTTCTACCCAGGGTGCATCAACTCTTTCAGCCACGCTTTCTTAGATATAGCTTCAGAATAAAAACAATTTCATTTTTAGATTAGTTAACGTTTATTTATTATAAAAAACAGGTAAAAAAGGTAAAAGCCGTTTGGGTTTTTACAAATTAGGGTGATCAATATACTAACCACCATGGCTGTTTGCATAACAAATCATTAAGAAAAGTTTAGTATAATATACGAGGGTAGTTTGACAAGTAGTGAGAATGGGAAAGAAAAACGAATTTTTTAAATACAAAATAATTTTTACTTTTCAATATATTCTCCTAAAAGAGCAATACATTTATTCCAATGGTGCTCCAATGCCCTTATGCCATCTCTAAAATTCCGGAAGGCTTGCAAAATACATATTTACGAAGATGATAAGCTCGTCGTTAGACGAAAATTTCTTTCCACCTAGTGCCATTTTCAATTTTGGAAAAAGGTGGAAGTTGGAAGGGGCTAGATCCGGCGAATAAGCCGCATGTGGTACTAATTGGAAATGCAACTCGTGGATTTTGGACATCGCAACTATGCTGGTATGCGAGGGAGCGTTGTCTTGGTGAAACAGAATCTTTTTCTTTGCCATTCCTGGCCGTTTAGCACGAATGCCAACATTTAATTTTTGTAGAAGTTCTGCATAATATTGTCCGATTATTGTGGCACCCTTCTGAAGGTAATCAATAAGCAAAATGCCCTTTGAATCTCAAAAAATTGATGCCATCACCTTGTTTGCCGTTAAAGTGGTTTTCGCTTTCTTTGGAGGTGCAGAACCACGTTCTAACCATTGTTTCGACTGTTGTTTAGTTTCGGCTGTACTGTAGTGTATCCAAGTTTCATCGCAAGTAACAAATCGCCTACAAAAATCAACCGAATTCCTCTTATAAAGGTCCAAACACTCATTGGAAATGCGCAAACGAGTGAACTTTTGATCAGTCGTAAGCAATCGCGGCACCCATCTTACCGAAAGCTTGGAAAGGTCCAATTCTTTCGTTAAAATGTGGTGTACGCGTTCTGTTGAAATGTTTACCATGTATGCTATCTCTCTCACTTTGAGTCGTCGATCTTGCGTAATAATATTATGGATTTTTATAATCATTTCCTTAGAAGTCACGATTTTGGGTGCTACGGAGCGCGCTTCATCAACACAGCTTGTTCTACCACGTTTAAATTCATTTACCCATCTACTTATTGTGGCGGATGATGGAGCAGATTCACCTAATGTTTCCCGTAACTCATCTTTTATTTCGGTAGTTTTCATACACTTAATTACGAAGTATTTAATCACCGCACGATACTTTGCTTTTTCCATTGTAACAAAACGACGTGTGTGCTTCTTCTTCAATCAGCTGTCAAAAAAAATAACTAATCAACCGATTTATCTAAATATCGGAATGTAAACATGTAAATAGGCAACCTAAATTACAGTGCATTTGTTTTACCAATTAGAGCGCCACCTATGTGTCATTCTCACTACTTGTCAAACTATCCTCGTATAAGCAAATTTATTTCCTAAAAAAATCTGAAAAACACGTTTTGTCTTTTCGTATACAAAGAGGGACTTTACAGGTTCCGCATTGCCATATAGTACGCACCGAACTTTTCTTAGTGCTGCATTTGATGGTGCCTTCCAGACGTAATTCTGTTGGTACTGCTGGTTTGTGCGGCTTTATTTGTACAGGAGAAGATGCATAGCTATTGTGGGAGCGTTTACAGCATAATTGGGAGTTCTTCACCTCTCCTGGTGCCAATACCTCTTGGTAAACACTTCTTCGAAAGTTTTTGTTGCTGAGCTGATCCAGTTCTGCATTATGCTTTTCCTGGAGTTCCATATACACAATGTAGGAGTTTGTGATAGCATAGTCTAAGAAGGGAAAAAATATTCGATGCCACTATTTACGTGATTTTCGGTCTATAGCATAAGTGCTTTTTAGCTGGTCGAATTTGTCCACATATTTCATAGAAATGTTGTTGTATCACATCTTCGGAACAAGCTATTTCATTTTTGGCTCCATTGTGTTCCGTATCAGTAACAATACCAGTCTTTCTCGGATCTATGTAGTTTGTAAGCATAAAAAGTGGTCTTTTGTCTTTCCACTTTCAAAAGGCGATATTAGTGTCACCAACCCTGTAATCGTGTTCTCCCCTTTTTAGAACTTTGTCTAGTTTAGGTAAATATTTACGATTTGAGTTTTTGGTACCACAAGCAAACATGTTATCTTCGTACAAGGCTTCTTGCAAGGCATAGCTATTGAAATAATTATCAATAAAGACCGTGATTTTTCGATTTCAAATCCGTGCAAAATTGTTGAACAACTTTAGGTGTGTAATCCTCTAACTCTATTACCTCGTTTGGTACACCTCCACCTCCAGTATACCTTTGGTTCCCTCATAACAGTTTGAGTAGATAAAGTACCCGTAGTAGCACTACCAGTAGTGTCAGGCAAATTTAAAATGGTTATGTCATCGTTCGAGTCAAATTCATCTTCAAGATTTAGCCGGGGCCCAGAAGGTATGTCACCGAGCACCATCGGGTCCGTTTACATTTCATAATTTTCTCCTTCATCCGGTTCAAGACTGCACACACTTTCGCAATAAGAAGGTATACTTTCCAACAAAGTATCTTCTATATCTATAAATAATGCAACATATGCAACATAAATATGTATGTTATATGAAACCTACTATAGTGACAGTGGTTAGTAATCTAACCACCGTGCTACTTACCTTATTTATCGTAGATTATATAATGTATTATGATACTTTTGTTATAAAATAATTAAACAGACACTATACCATAGAGTGACGCCGAATTCGTTAAAGAATAAACACTCTGAGCACTTTCCACTACATTCGGGAAAGTCCCGTTGAGAAACAACACATTACCACATTTTCAAATAAATCTGTTAACCTACACAGCGCGCCCTGGAGTAAAACTTTCGCACTAAATGATCAGCGATGACTTTAAAATAAGTAATTGCAAGTAGTAATAGCAAATTGGCAAAAGACGGTATAAAAAGTGGCTTTGAGAACTCTTAAGTAGGTGGTTAGATAACTGACCACCAAGCCTGAGAGTAAGTAAAGATTTCTTCATTGTTCTTGCAGTGGTTTCAGAATGAATAATATTTATGAATTTAAATCAAGGCATTACATCAAAACTAAACTAATTCCAAAGAAAAATTCCCTTTTCCATTATTTTATGCGAAAACGATATAAAATTTTGGAAAGTTGTATTTTCTTATAT